>PVLD010003585.1:0-139917 GCA_004027595.1 Dinomys branickii | reverse complement strand
TCCTGATTCTTGCTCCCCTGATCATGATGTTGCTCTCTGCATGATTAGCTGCTGGTTCTCCAGACACTGCTTCAGCTTGTCTTCTGTTAGTGTCAACCGCTGTTCCAGGATGGACACTGTCTATAAAATAAACGGTGGTTAGGCTCAGGATGGAGAGGCTACCCAGCTGCCCTCAGGATCCCCTTGGCTGGTCCCCACTCAGCTGGTGCAACCTGGCACCCGGATGCCAGGTGCTGGCTCTTCCAGATAAGGGGCTCTGCCTGGTGGCTGACCATGAAAACCCTTGTCTTCAGGCCCACTGCTCCTGTTTCTGGGTGTTGGATCCCTAGCATTTTTGGGCAGGAGGAAACAGTGAGGGAAAGCAGGCGGCAGGTCTCAGAGCTCTTGACACCTTAGGCAACCATGGGTCAAGCATCCTCAGCCCTGGTAGCCTGGCATTAGGCTGGAGCATAACCAGCTTCAAGTGGGCCAGGCTCTGTTCATAAACTAGAGACCATCAGCCCCATTCCAGAGGCAAGGAAACAGTGACAAACAAAGGCACTCCGTCTGGACCCTGCTTGCAGCTGTGGCCCTTCTCCCCTACCCACCAGACACTTCTGAGAGTCCAGGCAGCTCTCTGCCTGTTTGAGTCCAATAGGATCACTGTAGCACTGTGTTGTCTGAGATCAGGCCCAGCACAGTCACAGGCAAGTGACAACACTGCGTTCCGGTCATTTTCTCCTCCTAAGCAGGACAGGCAACCCTGAAGCTCAGAGCACCGATAACTCTATGGTACTAGCACCTGGGGAGCTGGATCTACCTTGGCCACTCTGCCCACAGCATCAGCATGCTGCCTTCCTGAGCTGAGCCCTTGCTCCCCAGGCCAGGGCTAGCCTTACAGATGCAACTTCAGGGTTCTGGGCAGTGTCCACAAAGAGCAGCTCTGTCCACCCCTGTGGAGGGCTAGCTCACCATAGGCCTGCATGCCCATCTTGCCACTCATTCAGGTTGGCCCAGGCTGGCCTGACAGCTTTGCTTGCCTCTTCCTTGTCTTCATCAAGGGCTGCTGAGTGCTCCACTGTGAAGGAAGCCACACGCACAAGGCCCTGTGAATGCGGTAGGCTTGATTTCTCCATTGTGTGGCTTGCAAGCGCTAGAATGGGCACACTGACTTCACCGGAGGAAGGCGATCCCAAGAGATTTTGTTCCCTTCCCAGAGCTCCATGCATGCTCTGGGCCTTGGTCCAGTGGAAAGGAAACTTTCCTTGCATACACTCAATACAACACTGAAGCATTTGGGGAGGGTTTTCCCTTGAAGGCTGCTATAAATTTCTGCAGCATCCTGCACAGATGTCAGCTACCACGGAGGGTACACCGACTGGCAGCTGCCTCCTCTCACAAATGACCAGGGACAGCAGGCTCTGAACCAGGGTCACAGGACAGAGTCTGGAAAATGATTGCCCTGGCACATGAACTGCACCTGAGTGGCAGAGCTGAGCTGAGAGAGACTGCCATATCCCCACTGCTAGTTGGGGGAAGGTCTGAATCTCGTAAAAGTGGCAGCGGAAAGAGCCTTCAGCTGGCCTGAGCAGCATTCCTGGAAGTTTCCACTGGCTGCTGAGAAACTCACACAACCCAAAGCATTTTACCCAGCCTCTTGCCGAAACAGCCTGGACTCAAGGCCACTGTGGGGGAGCCCAGTCTGCTATATTTCCTATTCTGCCTGTTGTTACTTAACTCTCATAGGAACCCAACTTCAAACTCGGAGACAGTGCGCCAAGGAAATGGGCAGACTAAGCACTGGGCCCATGGTGGCACCAGGAGCCTCCACTTAGTTCCATGGGGGAGCATGCTGCAGCTCAGCAGGGATGTGGCCATTAAGTGTTGATCCTGACTCCTTCGAACGGAACTACTTTACAACTAGCTCCAAATGGAGAATGTCAGCCCTGTGGTGGTGCTTTATTGTCAGCCCTGTGATGGTGCTTCCTTTCTGAGCTTCAAGGGGGTACCCCTCTTAGTATATTACAGAGACAGACTTAAAAGCCCTCCACCCCCCAGACCTACACCTCCTCTCCTGGTCAAGCTTCTGAGTCACGCCATCCTTGTGTTTAGTCTCTACTTTCTTTGTCCTTTCTGCCTCCAAGCCTACTCAGCCAAGGTGGGGTGGTGGCCACAAGCAGGCCTAACGCTACCGAATACTTCCTAGCTACATCTGATCCTACCCAACCCTCCTTTGAGCATGGAGGATGGGTTGAGAGAGAAGGATGCTTTCTGGACTTCTGTGCATCAGAACGCTGTCTGATGGTCTCTCACATAATTTTAATAATTCTACTTCAGTAGGATCCCATTCTTTCTCTCTCTGTTTCTCTCTCACATATACACAAACACAGCCCTGATAAAGATGAAATGAGAAATCCTTTTCTTAGCTGGGTATGGTGGTGCATGCCTGTAATCCTAGCAGGTTGAGACAAGAGGATTGTCGCAGGTTCAAGGCCAGCGTGGCTAGTGAGTCCAAGCCATCCTGAAATATACAGTGAGACACTCTCTCAAAAAACCAGAAGGAAAAAAAAGCCAATGTAGAAATCCTGTTCTTATGTGCCTTCCCTCTACATGGGACAGAATGGCCCCCATCAGGGGCTTGTAAGTAGCATCACAATTGGGGTTGGTGGTGCAGACAAGCAGCAATGCTGGCAGGCCAGGTACAGGGCTGGCCAGGGTAGACCATCACAGCACAACCCTGCTTCCCCAGCTGTGTGGGCAAGGAAGAACACTTGGGGTGGCATGAAGGATGTATGGGGGGCAGCCCTAGCAAGGACTAGTTTTGGGCCACATCACGTATGTTTGTTGAAGATGTATTTGACCTTTATCTGTTGGTTTAGAGCAGTGGAAGGTGAATTCATGCCCACACCAGCGTCAGACACACAGCAAAGCTCAGTGAATACATGCTGCTGCCTCAGTGTCCAGAGGACAGAGGTAGACACACAAGGGAGCTTAGGCTGTACCCTGAATCCATCCCGGCCAGGCCTAGCCACACATGCTGCTCACTGGCCTCATGCTCTGGGTCAGGTCCTGGGAATTCTCCTGCCACACTGGGCCTGAAGGGTGAGGAGTACTTTAAAGCTGAACACTTCTGTAGCCTTTCAGAGTCCAAACTCCAAGATCCAGCAGTGTAATTTTCTTTTATTCAAGGGCAAATAAAAGCTGACATTTGACTATACTGCTCCTCTGGCTCCAGCCCCTCAGAAGGTACTCAAGGAAAGGCAGGCAGAGGCAGGTACAAAGAGGGGAAGCACCTTCCTGGCATGGGTCATCTGTGGGCCTCTGGCTTCCTGGCACCTGCCTGGGTAAGGAGGCCACCCCTGGGATGCCTTTCTTAGGGGTCCAGATTCCTCCATGGCGAAGTCCTTCCTGTCAACCCTGTAGGAACCAGGCAACTCACTCCCTCTGCTCGGCCCTTACGCTGCCCTAGTAGCTGATTCCTAAACTCTAAGTGGAGTGTGGTGCCAGATTCATGGGAGGAAGCTAGTCAGAAGTCCCAGGGCTGGATTTTGGGGAGTCCTGACATTGCTCCATGAGCTTCTCTTAGCAGCTGAGAGGCAGTGTTCACAAGGTCACAAAGTGCCCTCAGCACACCCAGCACTTTTCAATAACCCTTCTGAGCAGCCTGGTTTTGAGTCCACGTTACAACCCTAGGTGTCGTGCTTAAGTTAGCTTTGCCTCCATCAAGCCTGCTGAAGAGAGGCCTGGCTTCTGCCTGGTCCCTCTACTCACCTCTGGCCTTGTCAAAGTGCTGCTGGTTCTGAGGCCTCCGAATATCTGCTCATCCCTCACTGCACAACTTTCACTTCTGATGCCCAATGCAAGCAGCTGAGGAGAAAATCTTGGATCCTGGTCCTCAACAGCAGTGGCTACCTTGTGTCCTTTTTAAGCCACCCAGCCTAGCCATTCCTGGTTACACGGACAAAGGCTTCCTGCAGTGGAACAGACTGCCTCAGGATCACCTAGCAGCCCCTCAAGCCACTAGTAACATTCTAAGGCCATTCCAGGCCTCAGGCACCCTTTACCATGAAAAGCAGTCTCTTCCCTGCCTAAATATTTACATTTGGAATTATCACCAAAGAATAATTCCCTTGAGCTGCTAAAGGCAATAGAGGGACAAAAAAGACATACTAACAAGAATCTCTTACTAGATACGCAATAAGAAACTACCCTGATACCTTCCGTTCCTTCACCAGGGCACTCAAGCCCACGTGATCAGCCCCAAAACACACCTTGATCACTGCTGGGTGCCCACTCCTCAATGACTGGGCTGAATGAGAGTGAAAGGAAGTCAGGAGGGGTCACTGTCATCCCTCACCTAAGTCATAGCCCTTGAGGCTAGAGTGGTGGAGCCTCTAATGACAGCCAGATGTCATTAGAGTTCCAGAGATTGGGGCTGGGGATAGAGCTTAGGGCGCAACACCTGCCTGGTAAGCACAAGGCCCTGGGTTCAATTACCAAGCCAGAAGAACAAAACAAAACAGCGTTCCAGAGGTTTTATCATTAAGGTCACACCTGTCAGGGGCCACCTGGGGGCTTGTTCTGAACCACCTTATGCTCTTGTCATCAGCAATTTCCAGGAGGTCACAACCTTTATCTAGAACACTCTGGTCTCTGAAACACTTCTTTGTGCTACGTTGTTTCTCTGTGAAGGGGTGCCAAACGACTGCCTGATGCCCATTTCTATAAAGGTTGTTCCCTGCCGGTTGGCTTCTTTACCGTCTACAGCTGCTTCCTGGTCACTACGGCAGATTTGAGTGGTTGTGAGATACCCTATGGCCCACAGAACCTATAATATCCACTGTGTAAGAAGTTTGCCAACCTGGCCCTAGACAGGCTCTTCCCTCCTTCTGCCGGCCAGTGTCCAGCCATGGTGCCAGTGGGCCTGTGTGGTGTGCAATGTTCCAGGTAGCACATGCTGGGCAATCATACAGACCTTGGGCTGTGTTGAAAGACTGGACAGGGCTGGCCTCAAGGGGCCCTGCGGAGTAAGGAATGAGCCCCTCTTAGTGCCGGGGACAAAGGAACAGTGTGCACCAAGGCAGGAGGGAAAGCAAGGAGCAGCAGGAATGAGCCAAAAGTGGCTGTGTTCGAGAGCCGGGTAAGAGGGCCTCGCTGGGGCGGGAGGAGAGGGAGCCAGGTCCTGCAGGCCATGCCACTGCGGCCTCAGCCTCCGTGTGGCACGTCGGGAGGGGCACAGACCCCTCTGGCTGCTCCATGGCGATGGTCTAGAAGGGGCTGCATGGCTGAGGGAAGGCCAGGTGGGCACAAGAATGAGAGAGGATGAAGGTGGCTTGGACGTGGGGAGGGGAAGCTCAGAAGGAAAGTGGACAAAACAGAGTCAACCAACACCACCTGTGACGAGTGAGATGGGGAACAGCAGACAGCAGACATTCCCATGGGTCGGGAATGGGCCCGGATGGGGTGGGTACGGGTGGGGCCCTTCGAGAGGACTGAGAAGGCCAGGCAGACCCGGGGTGGTCTGGGAAGCAGCACAGTTGGCAGCAATCACCTCCTGACTTTGAGGCCATCCTCATTATGGGGGCTGCTGAGGGTGCGGGGAGGAGGGAGGGCAGTAAATCCATAGGCCCCTGCATCCTAGAGGAGAGTCCCGGGCAGGTGAGCCGAGGGCCTGTGACGACTCAGGACAGCGCAGGGGATGCAGCTGAGCTCTGTGGAAGCAGTGTGGCTCCCGAGTGGGCAACCCAGGCAGGGGCCTCCCAACTCAGGTGAACAACAGGAGGCAGGTGCTGAGGTGCTGGGGTCAAAACCATGAGCACAAGCAGCAGCTGGACAGTGGCCCAGAAGCTGGTTCCCAGCACAACTCACATCACCTGAGCTCTGCAAGGGAGGTTCTTCTGGGACAGGAAAACAATGCCACTGTCTGAACCCTAGTTCCCTGTGCAGGGGGAAGGCGTGGTGATCTGTTCCCACGGGGTCAGCACTCCCAGGGCGAGTGCGTCTGCTCTCACACAGCTCAGAACTTGTAAGACATTTTATTCAGCACCCTGAAGGGCCTTCTGAGCACGGTATAAAAAGAAGTGCTTTTAAAGTGACAGGCTTTTTTTATTTTCAGTCACCTAAAAACTGTAGTGGCACCCCAAGCGCTTGCTCTGAGACGCAATCCTCAGAGGCAGTCTGGCACCTGGCCTCCACACCAAGTGAGAGAGAAACCCAGAGGCCGACCTTCTCCAGCAGTGTGCCGTTACCTCGCGTCTGCCGAAGACTTGCTAGGGCCCCTGGGCCCAGAATAGCTGCTCCTGTTCCCACATCCCCCTCACACACCGATGGCCCAGGCTTGGAGCAAGGTTTGTGCATCTATGCTGGCCTTTGAGGTGGCCAAGGGTGAGTGCTGGCTCCTCTGACTTGAATGACAGAGGTTGGGTATCTGGGGCACCACAGTGGGCCTCTCTGCCTGATGTACAAATGGTGAGGGGCACAAGTAGTCATAGTTCCCCTATAGATGCTGTACAGGCCCAGGAAGCTCTCTGGGTGTCCCATGGAGGCAAGAGGTGCCCACTCCCTGGGGAAGGAACCCCCACTCTCAGAAGTGGGGAAGTAGTACACGGAGGCAGGGATGACAGGCCTGGCCGTCCCTCTGCCTTGTGGAGTAAACCACCCGCCTTCTTGCTCACATTCCCCTTTCCCTCCAGTCAGGCCCCGGTGCGGGCCTCTCCCGGCCCCCCCTTTTTCCTGCTGGCCACCTACTTCCAGTCGCTCCACTTCCCCAGTTTGAGCCCCCCTCCTTTCCTTCAGCTACACTGGCGTCTTTTTCTTCTGGCCGCCTTCTTCTTGAGGTGGAATTGTCCTGCTTTTTCTTAGCTCTTCTCTCTCAATTTTTGTTTGTTTCCTGTTTTATCCCAGTTTGCCCTTGTTTTTGAACAAAGGCAAGGAGAACAGGGTAGGATGTGCCTGACCACAGGGCTGCGCCCCAATACAGCTCACCTGCTCCGGGGCTCACGCTGGCTGGGGCTGGCAGATGTGGGAAGGAGAGGCCACTTCTGGCAGAAGGCCTCTGCAAGGAAACACCGTAAGACGGGCTGACAGCAGCACTTTTGAGCACGAGGTATGCAGACACAAAGGCTCCAAAGTACACTCTCTAATTGTCAGGAGGCCAGGTGGCTGGTCTGCAGTGCATGGGCAGGGAAGAGAGATGTGGGGGCCACAAGAAAGATGGGGAGGGCCCCAGGGTTCTCAGTCAGAAAGCGAACGAAACAAGGGCAACACCACTTCTTGGGCTGTGTTGGTAGACTCAGGTCTGAGCACACCTGGCTAGGTAGGGTGGTGCTGCCGCTGCCTGTGGCCAGTGTATACAGCATGGGTTTCAGAATGAACTCCATCACCTGGCCCTGTGGCAGTAGGACAGACAGCATGGAACTGGCACTTGCACACACAGACCCAGGGCATACCTCAGAGACAACCCCTTCCAGGAGCTGTTCCTCTCAGCCTCTGCTGCTGCCATCTTTGTAGAGGCCTCTCATGAAAGCTGGAGGGGCCTAGAGGGCCACGGGACACTCACGGGGCCCTCACAGTCCTGCTGGGGCATCCAGATTTCCTCTCCCCCATATTTGCCAGGCACCCACCACAGGCAGCAAATAAGACACTGACTCTTGGGAGCTTCCAGGCACTGATGAGGTTGTGCACAGTCCTGCCTGGGCTGCCTTTTGGCCAAGCTGCTCTGCCACCACAGACAGTGCCTAACATCTTAGAGGGGCAAAAGAAGAACGAAAGTGACCTGAGCTTCTCAGATGTATGACTAGATCCATAAAGTACTTCCATGTCTGCATACTAAGCTCCCCTCTAGCTCTGAAGCAGCCTTTCTTCTCAGAGATCCCTGCTCACTCTGGCAGGGTACCTCCTTATGCCCATGTCCTGCTGCAAGCAGAGAGCTAGATGCAGCCCAGGACCTCTGAGTGACTAAAGTGGTGGTTCCCTCCTGGGTCTCCTCCAAGAGCTGGAGGACAGGTAGCCTAGAGGTGGACAGGGTGACTGAGCCAGGCTGACAGATGGAGGCGGAGAGCTGAGAGCTGACACCTAACCGTGCATCTACCAAGCACTCTGCCCTGGACTGGCAGAGAAGCCAGGAGCTTGGGCATTGGTATCTGATGGGTGACATGGGAAGTGACTTGGATGAGTGACAGGACGTGTGCTAGGCAGAGGCAGTATCTGGGGGAAGCCTGAGGGAAGGAAGGGTGGGGATGGTGACAACAGTAGGGCCAAGCTGTCCTGAAGAGCCCCCTGGCTGCTGTGTCATACCAACTAGTGGACCACCTGCATGGACAGTCACGTCGGACAGTCACGTCAGGGATCTGCTGAGGGACAGCTCCTCATCAGTCAGGCAGGCTGCCCTATCGCACTGGGCTCCTCCTGCACTAGACACCCACCATTGGCTCAGTGCATTGGTCCATGGTGGGTCTTTCCAGCCCTGTCCATTCTATCCCCAGGCTTCTGCCTTCTGCGACTCCACTTGCCCTACTTCTGGGTCACCACACACACAGCCCTGTCCTCCTCACAGCTCTGTGTGTCCCTCCCATCTGAGAGCTCAGGAACGAAGGTCAGTGCTACTTGGTGCGGCACTTGGCACGCTGTGCTGTCACTGCTGGTTCCCTGAGAGCTGCTCCAGCTCTCCCCGAGACACCCTTCAAGCTTCTCTGCTCCCAGCACACTGTGGGAAACATCACCAGAATGATTCCCAGTGGGGAATTTTGCCCTATGTGGTGCCCACAGGCTCCAGTGCAGAATGACCTGGGTTCAAACACCACTAAGTGCCAAGTGACCTTGAGCAAGTCATCTCACTCAGGGCTTCAGTTTCCTTGTCTGTAAAATGCATCTCTTCTATGGCCACCACCACAGATATATATATATATATATATATATATATTTTTTTTTTTTTTTTTTTTGTCTTTTTGAGACGGTCTCACTATGCAGTTCAGGCTGGCTTTCAGCTTACTTTGTAGCCCAGGCTGGTCTTGAACTCGAAATGACCCTCCCGCCTCAGCCTCCTGAGTGCTGGGATTACAGGTGTGCACCATCATGCCTGGTTTCACATGCATATTAATAGCTAGTATTTATGCAGAACTTGCTCTACCACACTGAGTACAGAGCTGCACTACGGGCAGCATGACTCCCCCAGCTACTCCTTCAGCTGAACTTTGGGATTTGGAATAGGGAGTAACATTGAACACAGATGGGCTTGCTGAGGCCCCAAAGTGGCTGGGTTGTCTGTCATCAGGCCCAAGAGGGTCTGAGGCGAATAGGGGTCTGTCTGTTTCTCAGAGTTCTCTTGTGATGGAAAGTTATCTTTAATCATTTACAGGATTGCGGCTGATTTGGGCTCCCCCAGGAGGTCTCCCTAGAGGGCTTGGGCCTCTCCAGCCCCTCTCTTGCAAAAGCAGGTATCGGATTACGGGGATGATAGGGGTTCCCAGGCCCTATGGATCAAAGGGAGAGTGCAAAGTCGCCCTGCCTCACAACTGGGACATTCATACCGGGCTCAGGGAGATGTTCTGGGCTAGTCATTGCCTCAATGGTCCCAGCCTTGACTGTGCTGAACACAATATCTAACTTTCCTTTTTGGTTTCATTGCAAAGAGGGAAAATGTGGAATTAATCTCCCCTGTAGTATGGTTTTGACTTTACTCAGATTCTAAAGATCTAAAACAGATGCAATAAATGAGTAGTCTCTTTGCTGTGGGGTCTTATGAGCTATCAAAACAAAGTGGGGCTGCTGGGCCCCCACCTGCTCTAGCTGGAGCTGTGTGTGTGTGTGTGTGTGTGTGTGTGTGTGTGTGTGTGTCTGTGTGTGTCTGTGTGTGTGTCTGTGTGTGTGTCTGTGTGTGAATGCATGTATGTGTGCACGGGCACCCTGTTCTGATGATGCTGCCACATGGCAAGTGTGACTGCAGGCGTGGACTTCCTGTCCTTCCCAACACCCAGGCTCGGCCTCCAAGCCCAGTCACTATCCAGTGCCTACTATCCGTGGTACAGGGCCTTTGAAGGTGCACATACTGGCCTCCAAGGAGCCTGCCCATATCAGTCCTAGCGCCAGCACCACATGGACACACTCTTGTCTGCTCTTGCTCATCACTGCCTTCCTGCTCCCAGGCAGCACCTGGCACCCCGGTGTGCACTGACGCTGAGTGGACAGACACTTGGCCCTGAGCCCTGCGGAGATGCAGAAAACACAGCTCCTGGGTCCCTGCAGCCAAAGGGCAGCTCTAGTCTGGGTATAAATCTGCCTGTATGGTGAGGAACACTTCCTCCAGCTTGGATCCTGGGCTTGGCAGGTCTGAGGGGATGGTGGGCAGGTAAGAGGGGCCACCCTGACAGCTGGCCTGGGGAGGGGAGGTGCCTCCTTGCATCAGTAGCGGTGGATAAAGTAGGGTCAAAAGTCAAAGAAACAGCCCAGCTCCTCCCCTTCACACCCCTTCACACCTGGGGCCTGATGTGAGGATGGCTGAAAGCTCCAAAACCTAAACTTCAGAGGGGAGGACTGAGACCCCCCACCTCATGCTCACTTTGGGTATGCTTACGCCCCCACGCCCAGACTACCTAAAGCAAGTCCCCCAATCTCTCTGCGCTTACCAACCTACCGACTGACTGACTAATTGTTTTCCGAGTCAGGGTCTTGCCATATGGCTCAGGCTGGCCTTGAACTCAGGCGACCCCCCTGCCTCAGCCTCCCAGCGGTGGGATCACAGGCGTGCGCCCCCACACTTGGCTCCGGCAGTTATCTCTTACCCACCCTCTTCAACCACCGTCTCCTGCGAGCAGCGCACAGAAGACTTTTGGCACCGTGGGCCCGAAGCTCCCAGCTGCACTTCGCACGTCTTGGGGACACGGGACTTCTCTGACCCGTCCCCTCTCCAGCCCCGCCTCTCTTCACGTGCATTACATACTACTCTCCACCAGTGGCTTGGCTGTCCGTTTAAGGCCTGATGTGCCTCCCTCATAACTTTATCGTTTTGCGTTTCCACTACCACTGCTTCTTCTGAATGGAGAAACTATACAGAGTGGGCCTGTTTACTACCATCTGTAAAGAATGGACGCTTCTAGGATGCACCAAGCACTGCTCACCTGGAGAGCAGACCTGCGCCACAACCCTCTGCATCTCTTCAGTACACGTGCAGGCCACCTGGAAGCCTGGTGCCCCTGGCTCTGCTGCACTGATTCCAAGGTGAGTGCAGTAGAGCCGAGCACAGGCACAAACCCTGCCCATGGCCACCTTCTGCGTCCCGTCTCTCCAGAGGTCGACTCCCGGCAACGCATACCGAGTGTTCCCTTACCAGGACCTGGCAGAAAACCACCATCCAAGCCTGAGGGGCTGCTTGGTAGCTTGCTGCAGGCTGAAAAATCTCAGCACCTTGGCAAGTCGGGCAGCAGCTGGGAAGTTGGGCAGCAGCTCCTGCCCCACAGTAATTCTATAGGGAAGGGCATTGGCCATCATCAGGGCAAGATCTACAGGCCTCCCCTGCCCCCTTTTTTAAGTTTGTATTTCTTTCTAATTTTTTTTTTTTTCCGGTACTGGGGATCGAACTCAGGACCCTGCGCTTGCTAGGCAAGCGCTTATTCCACTGAGCTATATCCCCAGCCCCCCCCGCCCCCTTTTTTTGTGGTGGTACTGGGATTGAACTCAGGACCTTGAGCTTGCCAGGCAGGCGCTTATGCCACTGAGCTATATCCCCAGCCCTTAAAGGCCTCCCCTTGCCCTCCCCATCTTGGTCTGCTTTCTGGAGCCACCAGCTTGTCTAAGAGCAGAACGGGGTGGGGTGTGAGAGTGTGAAAGAGAGTGTGTGTGAGTGTGTGAGTGTGAGTGTGAGTGTGTGTGTGTGTGTGTGTGTGTGTCTGTGTGTGTGTGTGTAGAACTGCTCCCTAGATGCCATGTCACGCTAAGATCAAGGATTCCTCTCTTCCCCTTAGGTGAGGCTCCTGTGGCTAGGATGAGGGTCTGCACCCACAGTGCAGGACTGGATCAGAGTGAGTGGAGGGAGGAGGTGTGACAGGACCAAGTGCAGGCTTCCCTGTCCCTGCAAGAGTGGCACTTGGTTAGGGAGAGTAAATTGCAGAACCATGCAGGCCCTTCTGGGGCTGTCAGTCCCAGCACTCACAGGCCCTTCTTGTGGTCTGTGCTTGACCCTTCCTTGGAGAGACTTCAGGTGCCAAGAACAGGGAGCAAATCACCTGAAGCTCCTGGCCAACTCAGAGTACACCCAAATCAGCCTGACTGAGATGGTTCATTGGCCTCCCTGCCCCATACTCCAGGCCTGTTCAGAGTCTCAGAAGAGATCTTGTATGACTGACAGTGAATATTCCCAGGCTCCAGAGGTAACCACAGCTGTTGCCTGTCCCATCTGGCAGGCAGGGCCTTCAATCTGTTGCTTCTATAAAGAGAGGGTGCTTTTTGATGCAACCACAGATGGGAGAGACGGAAAGCGAGTTTTCTGCCAGAAGCCCATGGGAGCTGCCCTGTGCAATAACCAACCCTAGTCAGTTTTGAGGCGGCTAGCAGGCCTCATACTATGCAAGAGTTGCACACTGCCCTGGCTTGGTATTTGAGGAAGGTATAGCCTCCCTCTGTTGCAGAGCCAGAGAGCCTATGGCTAAAATGTCAAAATGAGCAGCAGGGTCGGGGAAGAGCCAGGGGTCTTGACCGATATTGTTCCCCACTCCCTCTGCACCAGGCCGGAATCAGACACCAGGTGTGTCCCTGCCATAGACCAGACTGTCAGTCCCTGTCCCCCAGGAAGTAGCCTCCTAACAGAGGGACAACAAGTGTTTTATCTCTAAACCCCAAACAGTGGGGACTCAGGCTGTGCTGAACTTGGCTTTGGTAGAAAAGGTAGCCCATGGATATCTATAAAGGAAGATGGATAAACCCCCTTTGGACTGAGTATTCCAGGTGGCCAGAGGTGCTCACATGGAGAAAGGCTTCCTTGGCAGAAACGGCCACAATCCTGGCCCTGGCTGTGAGTGGGGCAAGGCCAGGGCCAATGCCCTATAAGCAGGGGTCATCACAGAAGGTATGACGGGAACCTTTACCCCACACCTTCCCAACCAGCTGGGTCTGGGCATACCTGGGCGGACCAAGCTTCAGGGAAAATGATACAACTACTTTAAAGTCCAGGGTCTGTCTCCACAAACAACAGCTGGCCTGTCCAGCAAAGATGGACACTGAGAGTCCCAGAGAGCAGTCAAGCAGCTTGACCCACCGGAGTCCAGCAACCCCACCTTTCCTGCTAGTCTTTCCTGAGCAGCCTACAGAAAAAGACACCGCAGGGACCCAGGGGCTGGGGCTCACTAGAGCATCTCAGTAAGTAGGCCATGCCTTCTAATTCCTCATAACAAATGAGCAAAAACTTCTGGCCTCTTGAGTTGGGTTAGCAAAGCTCTGTGACGTGGTCACTTAACAAACTCAACCACAAAGGAGACCTAACCCAGCAGGGCTGAGTGGGCCTGGTTCCCACTGCATGCATTTCAGCAGGCTCCATGAGTCACAGGAGCCTGAATGTGACATCACAGAACTACTGGGGCCAGCCTGAAGCAATGAGTGTCATAAAAAAAAATAGAAAAGAAATTTCATGGTTCGGTATTTTTAAAAAGTAGCAAGACATGAAACTGGAGTCAAGAATAACTCTGCTGTGGGCTTCTGTGGCAAAACCACCGAGCTGGGGTTGGGTTGTGCCAGGCCCTCATAGCAGCCTTCCAGGCCCCTACATCACTGTGCACAGCTCTGCACTCACCCTTCCCCTAAAGGAGGTTTGCAGCATGCAGGGACCACTCATGAGGGTAGCTGAGCCCTGCAGAGCAATTCCTATGCCCTCACAGAGTGGCAGCCCTGACAGCAACAGAGTCCACCCTGGAATCCTCCAGGGTAGCCATAATAGACAGGTTTGGCTGGGGACAGGACAGACAAAACAAGGCCCCAAGGGAAGTCCTGGCCCCTACGTGGGATGCTGACTCCACTGCCCCCTTTAGGAAACAGGTGGATATGGAAAAGCACAGGGGAAAGGTGATGTTATGTGATACAGGCAGCCTTTGGCATGAGAACCTCAGGAACGGACATTCCACAGGCCTCTAGCCACTGTGCTAAGATTTCCACTCTACAGAAAGCCAGGAAGAAAAAAAGTTGGGCTGGAGCAGCTGGAGCTGCAGACTCTTGGTCTTGGTTTTTCTAAGGACCCCTCCGGCTTCTGGCATTGAGCCAGCTTTGAGCAGGCCCAGCAGGCAAGTGATCTGCAGTGGCCACAGCACAGATGTGTACCTGGAGGGAAAGATACGGGGTTTAGGGTAGGCTCCCTGTGGAGGCCCTGCACCATGAGGGAGAGCCATGTGTTGAGGCAGGCACGTGTAGCACAGCAAGTACCTGCCTAGACTCAGTCCTCAAATGTCCTGAGAATTCCCATGGGGTCTGAGGCAGTGAACCTAACTCCAGATTAGGACACATACTTTCCCAAAAACCACTATGGTAACTCCATTCAAAGAGTGACCATCACAAATACACATCTCTGAGAAGTTTCAATACTGGCCCTTAGGCCTTGATCTAAGTGCAAAGCTTGTGCCGAGTGGGCCCCACACAGACCCATAAGCCTCTGTCACCTCCTGTACCTTCCTCAGGCTGGGGAAAGACCTGTGCATCTCCTCCCTCTCATTCTCACTGGCCTCTCACTGGCAGCTCGCATGCATTCCTGGGACTCAAATCCAGCAGCCTGTCGAATGTCCACTTCTGCAGCTCCTGTGCACCAGGCAGCCCCCACAGAGTATCACCTTATGCTGGTGCCTAACCAACTAGCTGGCACCAGTCTAGCACACCCAGTTAACCAAGAGCTTCAGTGCGCAGAAGACTGAGCAGGCTAACTATCCCATTCACAAGGGGGGAAACCAAGGCTATGGGAGTGGCACCACTTGCCAGGGTTGCCAGATGATCAGTGGTGGAGCTGGCTCTCAAACCCAAAGAAGACAGATGGCTCACCGGCTGAGCAGAACAGCACTCAAACCCAGGGCGAGGGTGGCTCCTGCCCACAGCTGGTAGGGCTGGGTCATGCTGAACAAACCCTAGTTGTTAAGACCACAGTGTCAGTTGGGATCAAGGTCTCAATGAGTTCCGCAGGAAGCCATGGAATCCCAAATGGCAACCTCACAGGGGTAAGAGAGGTCTCTCCTAAAGAAGGGCAGGCCAGGCAAGGGTCAGCCTGCTGGGCTCTGTGACTTGAAAAGACCAAGATGTTATTGGTCTTTTAAAGTCAAGTTTGGTTTGTAGGAAACTTTCTCTAAAATTAGTGCATATTAGTTATACAGATTAATGGATCTTGCTTTGGCAGATTTGTACATATATGTAACATACTTTGGTGATTTCCATTTTCTCATTACCTCCTTTGCCTGATGGAGACCACTATGAAGCGGCTCTGAGCAGGATTTACTATCAATCAATTGGCATTTCATATTTACATGTGAGGTTGCCCAAGGCTTAGGCCCTTGTCCAGAGATGGGCAGTGGACTCCATAAGTGAACCTCGATGAGTCACTAGTCCCTGCTGAAGCCTGTATTGGCCTGTGAAGTTGGGATGCCTCAAAAGATAAGGCCACAGCTGAGGACTTTTGGCTCCAACCCCAACTAACTAAAAGGAGACTGCAGCTGTGGGCATCTCACTCCTGTGGTGAAGGCCTTCCAGGAGATAACATAGTTCTCCTAAATTAACAAAATGTTTTACTTGGAGAAGTCCTTAAAGGGATTCCCAGGTCCTGCCCAGATTGCTACATTTTCTTCAGTATTCTTCTCCTTTGTCTGAAAACCTAATAAATACTGGCCACCAAGAGAGGTTCTTAGTCTAAAACTCCAGAATTTGAATTCTGTGAGGGGGTTAGGACCCTCCCAGAGCCCTGAAATAATTTCATTCATCTCATTTATTTAAGCCTTGTAATCCACTCGTCTGGGAGATTGCAGGCCCGATCTGTCTGCAGTAACTAGGAGATATTACTAACACAATGTTTATCATCCCTCCCTGCCCAAACTTCTTGATGAAGCCAGCCCTAACTCCACCACGTGTTCAACAAAGGAAGTGGGGCTGCTCTGACCTACAGTAGTCAAGATCAGGATCACCTAGGGTTGGTCTAGGGACAAGTCCCTGGAACAAGTCATTGTTCTTTTATCCCCCTACATTACTAGGGGTTGAACCCAGAGCCTTTGCACTGAGCTACATTCTCAGCCATTTTTTAATTTTTTAAGACTGGGTCTCCCTAAGTCTCTGAGTTGTCCAGGCTGGCCTTGAACTTATGATATACTGCTCTCTCAGCCTCCCCAGTAGCTGGGATTACAGGTGTGTACCACCATGCCTAGCACAAGAAGCCATTATTCATGTCCTATCTGCATCTGGCACCAGGTAGGAAGACAAAGTGAGGCCTACAAAGGGAAGCCCTTGGAAAGCTGCAGACCTCAGAGAAGCACCAAGAGGGTAACTGCGATGAGGTACGAGCCCCACATTCTTGAACACCTTCCTATATAGTAACAATCTGGAGAGACCTGACAGGCCAGGACAGCCTGAAGACTGCCTGCTCAGGAGGGGCCAACCGGCAGGAAACAGGGCAAAGGGTACATTCCTTACTGGGTCATCTCATAGTCTATTTTCCCCAAGTAAACACACATCTGAAAAATAACAATGTGCAGTTTTTAAAAGGGGTATTCCTGAACAAGGCAGTACATCACCACTTTACAAGTTAAAGGACTGGGTTTCTGATGCTGCACAAGCCCAAAGGACAGTTTGTTTTCCTCTTGATCTGAGAGTCCCCTTGGCCTGGGACGGCTGGGAAGCCACCTGCTTGCCTATTTGCCTGGGAGGGAAGAAGCCTCACAGGGGCAGCAGGGTCCTGCTTCCCTTATTACCTCCTTCCCCCGTCTGCAGTGAAGCCTGCTCTCAGGTGCTGCAGGGGCTGTTTTCTAGGGACAAGGCGATGACCACTCTGCCCCTTATCCAAGTCCTGACCTCCTTATGCCCTGCTCCATCCCAGAGGCTCTCCCTAGGTCGGGCTCTGACTCTACGCTGCTCAGTGTCCCACCACATGGAGACCAAACTCCTGGGCTGCTGCACCTGTTACTCCATACCAGAGGACCTGTGGCCTCCTTGGATAGGCACACTGAGCTCCCTCAGATACAGTTCCCAGCTGTCTCCAGTGGCTCCAGCAGGTAGCTCCTTTGGGTCCTGCTCCGACATCAGCAGATTCAGTCCTGGGACTTCCCAAGGGTAGGCATGGGTCTCAGATGTGTGCAAAGGGGCAAGTTGCTATCTTTGCTGATAGCCATGGAATGGCTCTCCTGAACAGGGCTGGGTCTAGGTTCATGAGGCAGTGGGGAAGTTGGAGAGGTGTTTCTGGTCCTATCATGAAATTGCCCAACCCCTGTTGAGTCCTGGTAGTGACAGGGCAGCAGCAAGAGCAGCACTTGTCATGTCAGCAGCAGCCAATACCCAGCCATGCTGAGCAGAAGGCAGGCTTTGAGGACTATAAGGGTCCATAATGTGGTGCCCTGTTCTTGTCATCCACAGGTTAGAAGCTGTGTGAGTCAGTAAACACCCCTGGCTACCAACCATTGCAGTCCGATGGTTCTCCCCTGGAAGTGTGCTCTGCACAACGGAGATGTAAGGGAGGACTTGGAAGGCACCATTTCCCTCTAGGAGGCCACTTGGAGGTAGACCTCTTCCTAGGGAAGGGAAAGGACTATGAGGTAGGGGACGACAGGGCAGAGTAGTATGGTTCAGATAGAAGTCTTTGAAGCAGGAGTCAGTGGTAGGGTGGCTAAGACTCCTGACTCTCCAGAGCTCAGAGCCACTTCAGGACTGAGCAGATGATGAATACCTGCTAGGCGCAGCCCCCAGGCAAGTGTTCAGTGACCATGCTGGGAGAACAAGCCACATGGGAAGCCTGGTGGTGGATGCCTGGCTCTAGGCTTCAGGAGAGGTCTGCTCAGTCTGTGGGCTTACCCTCTGCTGAGCTAACTCCAAGAGCAGGGGTGTGCGGGGATCCAAAATGCTCTGGTGCTGAGAGCTCTGGCTGTGACTACAGCATCAGAGATAGAGTCCCAAGGCCAAGACGGGAAGGTCAGCTGGTAACACAACTGACAGGTGAGCTCCAAGAGAACATAGCTAGATTATCCTAAATGTACCCTAAATGTATCCTAAATGTGGAACCTTAAGGCCTCATCTACGGAATCCAAGTTTCCTCAGGACATGTAGAGTCCATTAGGAACACTCCTCACTCTGTAGCATCCAGGAACACGGAGGCATTGCCAGTTCTGCAAAGTAGGTGATTGGTCTGGCACCTGGTAGAGGGGCAGGTAGATGGCCACATGGAAGTACAAAGGGACTGAGTGTGTGAGGTGGGACAAGAGTGCCATAGGGACATCTAGATACCTGGCCATAGGCCCAGTAAAGCCTTTACTTATGCTCTGCAATGCAAGCTCCTTGCAAAGTTCCAGTCATACTCCCAACTGCTAACACACAACAAAGCCTCCCATGTGCACCCCCAAAACAGTGATAGGAAATGTTTTCAGTGTTACACTCCTCTTGATCCAACGAAGCTATTTTTAACCACCTTCTCAGACTTAATTTCCAGTTTTATCCTATAAAGTTCTAATTGATTCCACTTCCCTTCACTTGATGAGGATGTGAAGAACATCAGGCGGCTTCTGGTGGCTCTGAAGTGGTTTTTAAGTCTTTGCTCATGGCTCACATCTCTCTTGGTGCAGGCCTTCTTCTCAGGGCTTAAGAGACTCCAAAATGTATGTGTGCTCTGCCTGTGTATCCCGCACCCTCCAGACACTGACACCTGGCCTCTCCTTTGTGTGCTTCCATTGGTGGGCCCAAGATGTGCAGTCCTGGCTGGAATATGAGACACACTCCAGACATGTAAGATGTGACATGATGTGGCACTTTTGTCATTTAGTATAGATACTGAGGCAGGGAAAGGATGCTATGCTGTATCCGCTCCGCTCTGTTTAGAGCCATGAAGGATCCTTTGCATTCCTGCTTTGGGTTAGACACTGGTCTCTCAAATTCCCTTACACCTTTTACTTTTTCTAGTGGGTCACAGCCTCACTTACCATGTGCTGGCATGTGAAGTAGGGATCTATAGAGTCCCTGCCTGGCACCAAGAGCCAAGGAACCAAGAAGTCATTAGACCTTTAAGTCTTGCCCTGCACTGTCCCACCAAATGCAACACACCAGCCACTCTGGGCTTTCCTCAGTCCCCAGATCTGCTCAATCCTCCCCTGAGATCTGAAGGCAGCTGCTTCCTCTGCCAGAACCACTCTCCTTCTTGGTCCCAACAATTCACAGAAATTCATCTCCCTTAATTTTCACCACAAACATGAAAGGCACAGCCCACAATCACTTGCACATTATGGATACATCATGCACCAAGGTTTACAAAACTGAAGGATTTTCCCAAGGATGCTTGAAGGATAAAGAACAGCGCCAGGCTCAAACCCAGGTTCTTGCAGGCCTCAACTCACTGCTTATAGCTTTTCGCTGTCCCTGGAGTGCCCACCAGTGAGGAGCGGAGTGAGCAGTGTTTCTTCCAAAGCTCTGTGCTGGCCGAGGTCGTATCCAGGAGGGTACACTCTGGCAGGACCCTGTACTGATGATTTTGGAATCTAGTGGCCTCGCTAGGGCTCAGATGACTCCAAGGGCCAGAATCCGAGGGCAGGCACTGTTATTTCATTAATTTGAATTGGAAAAGAGATCTATTGTATTTTTTAAAAGCCCAGCACCTACTGGACAATTTCAGATGATCCAAATGTGAGACCAGACCAAGTGTGGGCTGGATGAGCTCACATCACAGCCTACCTGAGTGAGGACGTCTAGCTGGCCCACGATGTGCTCCAGTGTGCTGGTCAGTGTCTGGGGCGTGCTGATGGGCTCCTGGGGCTGGCTTGGCACTGACTCCAGACTCCTACCTCTGCTTGAGGGGATGGGGAGGTCCACTTCTGGCTAGAGGCAGAAAGAAAAGGTCCCTCAGCATATTCAGCACTTGAAGAAACATGGAAGGAGGATGCGCATTACATAGAAAACCACAAGTAAACAAAAAATGACTTCTAATTGTTGTTAAAAAATAGTAGTGCGGCGGGGTCTCCACATCCAAGTCCACACAACCACCTTTCCTAGCAGAAGCCACAAGAGAACAGGAGCACCCAGAAGTCGAGCATGCTTCACAAGGGCTGGGCAGATGTGCAGGTGGGCCAGGGCCATCCTGGCCTTCTCTCGAAGGCATGCAAGGAGGCTGGGCCTACGTCCCAGTTATTTACTTAGTGTTCAACCTCTAGCAGGCAGCCTGATGAGGCAATGAAGATGCCAGGCCTTGAAATCACCCTTCCTCCCAGCCAGCCAACACCAATTCCCCAACACAGGATAGCTCCAGTGTTACCACAGCTATGCCATGGGCACAGAAACTGTGCCCCGGAATCAGGGGGAGGGGCTGTTCAAATTCTCTCCCAACCCCTATCCCATGAAAACAAAGGTTTGTGTGGGAATCTACTGGCCAGGTGGATGTCGAATACTGGGAGACAGAATCCAGACACTACTACGCTGTTTCCAACAGGACTCTAAGAATGTTAGGCACTTGCTGTTTCTGTCTAAGGCCCTTAACTGCCCCAAAATCAGAAAAGTTGGATCCTGCTCTGTATGCAGAAGGTGTCTCTTGACCCAGGATGCACTGTGCACATGTTCAGTTGGCAGGATGCCCTGAGCCACGGGTGCCTGAGGGCAGGCCGGTGGATGTCCCGGCTCTGTTTTTCAAACCTGACATTTCTCTGTGGAATTGTCCGTGTGAAAGTGCCCTGCTCAGTGATAGCTCACTCTTGGCCAGCTGCAAAGCCTCAGTGACCCATAAATACAGTCACATCTGGGGTTGGGCTTTAAACCACTACTTCACTAATGGGCATTCCAAATGTGAGCACGTCACTCCTCAGCTCTGCCAGTCCTCCAGGGCTCTCTGCCGCTTTTTAGAGAAATTCCAAGCTCCTTGGCAAAGCATTCCAACCCAGCCTGCCTCCTTTCGCAACTCCTCTCCTGCTCTGCACCTCTGCACCCAACTCATGCAGTCCTCTCTATCCTCCCAGCATCCCATTCTCCCTGCCCCTCTCCACGGCCCGCTCCTAATCAGAAGCCCCTGTGCTCCTGTATACCTGGGCCTGCTCCGTTCCTGCCACAGAGGCAAGACACACTTATCCCACTGTTCTTGCCATCTTTGGAAGCAATTCTGCTTGTGTTGCTGTGGCTGTCTCAACATACTGAATCAATTCCAAATGTTTACCTTTTGTCATCATTTTGACTTTGGGAAGAGAGAATTTGCATGGTGCCAGACATGGTGAATAAGGTGGTTGAGGACACCCTTCATGTTTAAATGAGCCTGCCTTCCAGTTGATTGGCACTGGGCAACGGCATTCACCAATATCATATCTCATAAAAACAATCAGGAAAGAGGACTTCCAGACCTGCTTCAGAAAGTGGCAAGAAAGATGGGATACATGTTTGAAGTAAGGGAGGTTCAACGGCAATGTGCCTTTCACTGTAATGAATTTCTAAAACTTCAAACATTCACCATATATTTTGATAACACCCCATATTCTCTTTTATTAGTAAAGAGCTCTAATCTTGTAAACCACAAACTCTCAAGGACAGAGTAATTTGAACTTGGAAAAGTCAAGGCCCCCTGTTGGGTGGTAAAGGGGAAACTGAATGTCAGACATGAGCCACAGGGACATTCTTAAGGACAGAAACAGCATAGTCGGGTGCCCATCATCAGTATGTCTGCCATGTTCTGTGGCTTCTCACTAGGCCTTAGCCACCAGGGCTGGGGCTCTTCCTGTCCTCCAGGAGTCAACGCGCTTCAGATCTCAGTGTGTACCCAGAAGCCCACTATCAAGGAAACATTTCAGGAAGCCACCAGCCTTGCCATGACAGTCTTCAACCCTGCACAGTGGCCCTCAGGCCCAAGCAGTTGCACTGGGCAACACTGTCGAGTACAGTGGTGAATAGCAACTCAGGCCTTCACTGAAATCCAGACTCAGGTACTGACAAGCAAGGTGGTAGTGGGTAAGAAGCTGTCTTTCCTTGGTCTCTGCTTCCTCATCTATAAAACAGAGGCAATGGCTGAGCAGCCTTCAAGGCAGTAGGCTACACGAAGCACTCACGGGAAGTCACCAGCAGGCCCTCAGAAATGTGCCACTACTTTCAGACATGCATACTCTTCTCTTGGACACCGAGTCCATATCGCTCCTCCAGGGGAAGCCACTGGAGGAAGGCTAGGACTCTTCTGTCCTTATAAGGTGGTCCAAATGGGTGCTGCCTGCTGCCTGGGAAGAGGGAATGGTAATTATGAGTGTTTCTGCAGAACAGCTCCGAAACTGCAGGTGCAGAGCTGAGCCCCTGGAAATAGCAGACCATGGGGCAAGGGTGCAGACAGAGCAGCCCCAACTGTAACTACAAGAACCCTCCTTCTGAGCCAGGTTCAAAGGAGTACTACAGGCACAGAGCTTAGAGAGGTGGCCTACAGAACAGAGATGAGATATCTATGAAGGGTGACGAAAAAGTATGATGAATTTTTTCTAAATTTAAACACTTTTATTTAAAAAATGTATTACAGTAAAAGACATATTGCCATTGACCCCCTCAAAGTGTCCCCCCTCACTTCAAACACATTTATTTCACTGTTCTTGCTACTTCTGGAAGCAGTTCTGGAAATCCTTTCTCCTGAATGTCTTTACTTATATTACTGTGGCTGCCTCAATGCCCTGAATCAATTCGAAATGTTTGCCTTCCACAGTCATTTTGACTTTGGGGAAGCGTCAGAAGCTGCATGGTGGCAGAGCTGGTGAGTAGGTAGGTAGGACACAGATGTTTGGGGAAGAGTCAGAAGCTGCACGGCAGCAGAGCTGGTGAGTACGTAGGTAAGTTTGGGGAAGAGTAAGAAGCTGCACAGCGGCAGAGCTGGTGAGTAGGTAGGTAAGGATACACATTTGGGGAAGAGTCAGAAGCTGCACGGCAGCATAGCTGGTGAATAGGCAGGTAAGGACACAGACGTTTTTCACCAGCCTGCTTCCCATTGGACGGCACTCGGCAGCAGCACTCACTGTTTTTGATCATGCGTCATAAAGACTCTGAGGAAAGAGGACTTCCAGTACTGCTTGAGGAAGTGGGAAGAACAAGCCAGGTGCAGTCATGCATGCCTGTAATCGCAGCATTCAGGATGCTGATGTAGGAGGATTGCAATGAGTTCAAAGCCAGCCTCAGCTATATAGTGAGTTCAAGGGCCAGTTTCAACTATATACACAGTGAGACCCTATCTCAAAAAAAGATCAAAAGCAGAAAAGTAGCAAGAACATTGGAATACTGTGTTGGAAGCAAGGAGGAGTATTTTGATAGGATTAACAGAAACATGTTTTGTATTTTTTTTTCCCCCAGTCCCGGGAAACAAACTCAGGACCTATGCTTGCCAGGCAAGCACTTGTGCTGCTGGGCTATATCTCTAGCCCCATGTCTTGTAGTAAAATGTTTATATTTAAACAGTAACCATGTGTTTTGAGCAGCCCTTTTTTTTTTTTTTTTTTTTTTTGAGCAGCCCTTGTATATCATGCTTTCCACAGGCTGGCTCTGCTCTGCTGAGACAGGAATGTCTGTCCGAAAGTCCTCTGGCTCAGCCCCCAGGGGCACTCTGAGCCACTCTCCTATCTTCAGAGAAGACACAGCAATACTGAACATTCTATCAGTCTGGTGCTGGCTGTGGTTTGCCCTCTACTGTGTGCCCTCATTTGGTGTCACCTGGCTTACTTAACACATATCACCTCATTAAATCCTTACGATGGCCCTCTGAAACAAGGATCATGAACTTTACCTTTCTGATACAAAAACCAGGTTGAGAAGTTATGTAACTTGCTCTACGCCACCCAGCAAATGAGAGCTGGGATCTGAATCCAAGTGCAGACTTCTTGGATATCAGGTAGCCTTTGGCAGATGACACTGGCTGTAAGGAACCCTCCCCAGCATCCTCACAGTCCTAGACACTGCAGTCGCTCACCTGTATTCCTACATTCTAGAGCTGGCACACTTCCAGCAGAGCTTGTCAAGTGAGTGAGAAAGCAAGGGCATGAGTACTGACTCAGGCAGAAAAACTACAGAAGCATGTACAGGACAAAATCATCTGGCATTTTGTTTGTTTAACATCAAAGGGTCCTTAGGAGACTTTGCCTAGTGGTTCTTGGTCAGGTATACCCCAAGTAAAACTACAACAAGGACTGACCCCTACACAGATCTATGCCAGATCAACAACTTTACTTTTATCCAATATAAACATCTTAGTATCAAAACAAAAAAGGCAAATCTTAAAAGATGAATCCACTGGACTTTGCAGAAACGTTACTTGGGACCTGCAGTGCCCCTCTCCTACCCTGGTGTGGGGGCGTGAACTCTCTCAGCAGACTAGCGGGCTGTCTTCCTGGACTCCTCCTCCCTTGGTCATCTGCTTGCCACGTACCACCAGCAGTCAGCACTCTGCATACAGCAGTGCTTCCTTTCTTATCGGCGCGGTTGACGCTCAGTCACTTGGACACATGAGGAATCAGCCCACGGACTTCGTTAAAAACCAAACCACAGAGCCTATACATCTTCCTGGTGACAAGAAATCAATCTGTCTGGGACTGTCTTCTTGCCTGGTCTCTGGATTGACTATGGTCTCACTTTTCCATATCATCTGTGTAAGATATTGGATGTTGGGGAAAGTGTTAACCTCATCCTAAACAATAAAAAAAAGATCGACAATCTAAGAGAATTGTAACTTGTTTTCAATTATAGAACAACCCACTGGCCTGATACTAAGGAAAAGACAGGCACTTCTAGAAAACAATGAGGAATGAACATCACCGGCAGCTCACCTGTAGCAAAGGAAAGGAAGAAGAGGCAAGAGCACCACATAAATGGGTAACAACTGAGCCACAGATTTTAGCAAATTGCTAGAGGCCAAATGTGTTACTTAACTTTTTTTTTTTAAACCAGGAATCAAACTCAGGACCTTACACTTGCCAGGCAGGCACTAAGCCATTGAGCTAAATCCCTGGCTCCTAGAGGCCAAATGTGGATGAGGGTAAGAGTGAGAACCCCTGGGAGCCATAGGTACAGGAGAAGCTGGCACTCACTCACAGGTTCTTCTCTGTAGATCTACACAGGGCATCACCAGAAAAACTGGTGTGGAGGAGGGCAGGAACATTAATGGGAGAAAACCAGCCCGGGGGGTGCAGGCCTGGAGGAGTGGTATGGACACAGAAAAGGTATGAAGTCTTGCTGGGGTCTTTCTGCCCACCAGGACAATCCTTAAGGGCGAAGGAAAACTAAAAAGCAGGGGGAGTAACCCATCTCAACCCATTATCACTGAGGTGTCCTGAGGCTCAGAGGGGCAGGACTACTGAGGACTCACTTCTGGGATCCAGGGACACAAGTCCCGACTGAGACCAAAGTTGAGTCAGGACAACAGAAAACACCTAGGGAAGCTAGCAGACCCACGTAGGAAGCAACAGGGGCTACTATGGGGAGAGGCAAAGGCATGGCAAAGAGCATGTCTTCCTAGGAGTAAGTTCACAGGCAAAGTGAAAGCTGAGGTGCAGCAGGAACACAGAGGAAAAACTCTGACATCCAGCCCTCACCCTAAGGACAGATCGAGGTAACAGGAAACTAAGCGCATGTCCTGGTAAGAGAGACCACCTTAGTCTCTACTCTCTTAGATATGTTGTCAGATACAAAAGACAAAAGTGCCACCGTGGTAAGACAAAGCAATCAACACAGTCTAACTCAGATGTTGGCACTGACAGAAATAATAACTGTGACTGTGTATGAGTTGCAATGCTGGGAATTGAACCCATGGCCTCACACATGGAAGGTAAGTGCTTTACCACTGAGCTACATATCCAGTCCAGTAACTGTGATTAGTATGTTAAAGGTTAGCTGGGTATAGCTAATCCTAGTACTCTGAGCAGCTAAGACAGGAAGACTCCAAAGTTCTAGCCCAGGCTTGCCAACTTTCTGAGACTCTGTATCAAAACTAAAAAAACACAAACAAAAAAAGACTAAAATGAAAAAAAATTAAAGAAAAAAGTGAAAGAAAAAAGTTAAGATTCTAAACAATATACATGGACATGTGAAAAATTTCAGCAGAAAGGCTGAAATTGTTAAGAGTGAAACAGAAATGCTATAAGAAACCTAGTAATTCAGACAAAGAAAGGTTTTAATGGGCTACCAGTAAACTTACCCAGCTAAGGAAAACAAATCAGTGTTTTTTATTTGTGATTTTTTTTCGCCTTACTGGGGATTGAGCCCAGGGCCTTATACATGCTAGGTAAGCACTTTACCACTGAGCTACATCCCCAGCCCTTTATTCTTATTTCTGAGGCTCTGGGACTCCTTGGCTGATGGCTATGTCCAGTCTCTGATTCTAACTTCACCTGGCCTTCTCTTCTCTGTATGTCTCTCTTCCTTGTGCCTTTAATAAATACACTGGTCATTTGGGGCCAACTCAATAATCTATGATATCTTATCCTGAGAGTCTCAATTACATCTTATACCTGCAAAGATTCTTTCCCCAAGTAAGATCACATTCATAGATTCTGAACATATGGAGGGGGAGAAGTACAGGGAATACACATACCTGATTCTGCAAATCAAGTATCTGTAGAATTTACAAAGAACTTTCAATGAGAGGCCAGGTGTGGTGGTGCAGGCCTGTAATCCCAGCACTTGGGAGGCTGAGGCAGGAGGATCGTTGTGAGCTCAAGGCCAGCCTGAACTGCATAGTGAGACCTTGTCTCAAAAAGACAAAACAAACAAAACAAAAACCCTCAATGAGAAAACAAACCCCCTTTGAGAAAACTAGCTAGATGATATGAACATGCACTTTCCCCAATAAAATATAAAGATGGCACCGAGCACAAGAAAAGATGCCCTACATCATCTCCATTAATGAAACACATGTTAGAATCACAGTGCAACATCACAGCAAGACAATCAGGACAGTGTAAAGTTAAAAGAACTGACCTATAACATGTGTTAGGAAAAGGTGAAGAAACCTAGACTCTTGTATGTTGCTGGTGTGAATGTATGATGGTATGATCACTTTCTTTTTTTTTTTTTTTGGCGGTACTGGGGATCGAACTCAGGACCCTGCGCTTGCTAGGCAGGCGCTTAATCCACTGAGCTATATCCCCAGCCCCCCCTTTTTTTTAACAATTTATTTTATTATTTTTTATCATTTTTATTTTTATTTTTTTGGCGGTACTGGGGATCGAACTCAGGACCCTGCGCTTGCCAGGCAGGTGCTTATTCCACTGAGCTATATCCCCAGCCTGGTATGATCACTTTCAAAGATAGTTTAACAGGCTGGGTATATAGCTCAGTGGTACACTTGCTTGCTTGGCAAGTACAAGGTCCTGAGTTTGATTCCTGGTTCCAAAAACAAACAAACAACAACAACAAAAAAACAAAGACAATTTGACATTTACTTAATAGGTTAGACATATACCTATTATATGTTTGGCCATTCTTTTTTTTTTTTTATGTTCAGCCATTCTATTGCTAGGTGTTTTCTTGAGAAAAAAAAGAAGCATATGTCCATAGGAAAACATAACATGAAAGTTCACAGCAATTTATTTGTAATAGCCCAAAACCAAAAATAATGCAATATTCAAGTAGATATACTGTTGTATACCTATCCATTCAATGTAATACTTAGTAACAAAAAGGAATAAACCACTGATATATGTTACAACATGGGTACACTTCAAAATAGGCTGAAAGAAACCATATCAAAACTGTAATTCCATTTATAGTGACTGCTTGGGATTGGACTGTATACAAACAGGCACAAGGAAACTGGGATGATGACAATACTTGTGTTTTTTAAAACATTTTTTGGTTTTTTTTTTTTTTTAAAGACAGGGTCTCTTGTTGTTTAGCCTGGCCTTAAACTCACTGTGTAGCCTAGGCTGCCCTTGAACTCAATGGAATCCTCCTGCCTCAGCCTCCCAAGTGCTGGGATTACAAGAGTGTACCAACACACCTTGGCAATCTTGGTTGAATATATATGACTGGTGGAAAACTCATAGAACTGTTCATTTTTTCAATGGTGAATGTTACTATTTATAAATGAAAAAGCTTTACCATAACATAAATAAGCAAAAACACAAAAAAGGCAGTTACACTTATAATGTTCTTAGCCCCCCCTCCCCCATCATATGATGCCTTTGACATGTGTCATGCTCCTCTACACCTAAGGTGAAAATCACTGCTTCTCCACCAGGCATTAACAATGGGCCAAACTCCAGGCTGAAGACCACGGGTGAGGTCTAAGAGGTCTGTCATCCTTCTGGAATTATTATTATTATTATTAATTTATTTATTGTCTTTTTGGGGCAGGGTCTCTGTATGCAGTTCAGGCTGGCCTTGAGCTCAATTTTGTAGCCCAGGCTGGCCTTGAACTCACAATGATCCTCCTGCTTCAGCCTCCTCAGTGCTGGGATTACAGGCGTGCGCCACCACGTCTGGCTATCTGGAATTATTGTGTAGGTTTCAAAGACAAGAGAATCTCATTTCAGCGCAGTTCAATTCCCAAAGCTTTAGCTTCCTGGGAGGAAGGTGAGAAAGCAGAAGACATTCCCAAGCAGGGTTTCTCAAGTAGTGGTCATCTAACTCTTCTACTACTTAAGGATCTGTATAGAGCTGGATAATCAGGACCCAGATCTGTACATGGCTGGCTAGCAGCCAGGAGTGGCTGGAGCTTGACCGTAAAACAGTGTAACCCGACTTGACAGAACAACCTCACCTTTGGTGGATAAAGTGGGTAATGATTAGCACTTGCTCAAAATGGAAATCTCTTCTCCTCTTTTCATCTCTAGCTCTGGACCTTGCCCTCTGCTGGGTCTGCTCTTAAAACTGAAACCCTGTAATGGACAAGTGTTCAGGAACTGATCCACATCTTCAGTCTGGGCCAGAGAATGGAGAGGGAGGTGACCTGGGGCCAAGAGCTGAGCTTGGGTTGCTCACTAGTATCCTCATACAGGCCCAAGTAGGCAGCTTTTTCAGCCACTGTCCACCTAAATCATCAAAGTATGCCACTGTGCCCAAAGCAGAGCTCAGCATAAGACTAGAAGAAATGGATGGACAACACACACACACACACACACTTCAATCTCGTCAGCTTAATCTTTATTGGACTGTTCACTGTAGTCTGTTAAGTGAGCATGAGGCGCCTCAGACACAGGAGTTTTAGTCCTGACCTCAGGCCTCTGGCTCTGATGATTTGGCCTCATGAAAAATTAACAGCAGTTCATATCTGCCTGCCTCCGATGTTTGCTAAACCTGGTTCTAAGGAGGAAAGTAGGAAATGGACAGAGCTCACTTGGACTCAGCCTCTTGTCTAGCTTAAGAGGAAAAGGCAGGACTGTTTTTGCAAATCAAAGCTCAAAGAAAGCTGGTACTGTATTCACCACACATATTTGCAGACTAGATATACTACAGCCTTGTTTGTCCTATAATTTAAGGTTCCTGCCTGGAATCCAACAAGAGAGGAATCTTCTGGTTCTAAACATAGGCCTGAACCCAAGAAGAATTCTGGTGTCTTAAAATCATCTAACTGTTTGGTATTCTCACCAGTGTTCTTCCAAGCCAACCCAAACATGAGCACAGGGTTTGGTTACTGCTGCTTGCTTTCAGTTAGAGGTGAGACTATGCCTCTGAGTGCCCTAGCCAGCACCTAAAGGGAGCAGGGGCCTGGGTCATCTGTAAAAGCATAGGCCACAGAAACTCAGGGCTTGGGGCCAACACAGGAACCTCCAAACTGAATCAGAGTTTTCACATCACGACTCACAGCCTTTGAAACCAGGCCCCTACAGATGGGAAATTGATAGGGTGTCCTTAAAACAGAAGAGGAGGGATCAGTATGCCTAACCAACATCTGTACTCCAGGCCTTGTCACACACACAACCAGTGCAGTCTGGGTCTCAGGACCACAAGCGGCAGAGTGCACTCCATCTCAACGTCTCCCTCAGAGAAGGGGACGCACACATCTGTGCTCTCATTCTCCCTGTGCCACTCACAGGGCTGAAAGCATGACGGAGACGTTGAACAGACAAACCAAGAACCCTCCCTTTTTCACTCAGGCCCATAGCAAAGCCACACCCCCACTCCAGGACTGGGACAGCCACCTCTGGGTGCAGTCCCCAGCCAACGTGGGGTACCCAGCCTCACTCTGGTTCTCAACTACTTCCCTGCATGCTGATGGCAGTGTCCCCAAGGGCTGAAACGAACGCCCTGGCAGGTAGGAAATCAAAGGTTATTCAGCTTCCACAAATGTCCCATGGAGAAAGAAGTGGGGCTGGGAGGTCTGTCTTGCTGAAATGATACCCAGAGGAAGGAAGCCACATGAAGGGGCAAGGTGACATAGGGAGGGAGGGCTAGGCAATTCCAGACTGGCAGAGGCCTTGGGCCAGCAGGCGGCCATGCTCACCATGCAGCTAGCACAGTCTGTGGCACAGAGGCCCTCGGCCCTCTTCCCTGGAGAGGAGAGAAAACAATCCCCAGCTTTTTGTGGTTGAAATCTTCCAGGTCACCAGGCTCATCAAACCAGAAACACGGCAGCAAGGTAGAGGAAGGGATCAGAACACAAAGGAGGAGTCAGGCAGGACAGCAAGGTCTAGGGCCCACCTAGTCCACACAAGCCTTTGGAGGAGATAGGAGCATCCTGGCCGGGACTCCTGTGTAGTCCACCCTGGACCTCTTGCAGCAGATACACTTCTGAAACACTTACAGAAACTGCAGTATAGCCAACTACCAACACCACCCTGCAGGGCCCTTGCTGGTGACCAGCCTCCAGGTAAGAGCAGTCCCTTGAACATGCACATGCTCCATGAACTGGTGAGAGCACGGATCCCAACAGAGCCCAAGTGTTGACTGTAGTTTTTTTTTTTTTTTCTTTTTTAAATTGAGCTGCTTTGAACTAATTTTAGACTTGGAGAAAAGTTGCAAAAAATAGTACAGAGAATTTCCATATATCCCTCCCCCAGTGTTAACATCTTACATAACCATAGGAGAATGATCAGACCAGGAAATGGGAAACACAATTAACCAAACTGAAGGCTCTATTGAGCTTCACCAGTTTTCCTACTAATGCCCTTGGATCCCAACATTCCAGAATCCTACCCAGGTTTCACATTGCATTCTATTACATGTTTAGCCTCCCGTAATCTACGTTGGTTGGTTACTCCTCCTTTGTCTCTCATGACTTTGATACTTTGGAAAAATATTAATCAGTTAACTTGTCAAATATCCCTCAGTTTAGACCTGTCTGATATTTTATATGACTGGATTCAGGTTACGAATTTTTTATACTACTACAAAAGCAATGTGCATGACCTCATAGGATATACTCAAGCAAGATTTAATACCGGTAATACTGACATTGATCAACGGGGCCCTTGACCTCTCAGCTAAGTTTCTCCAATGCAAACACACCATCATTCCCTGTGTAGGTAAATTTGAGAGAACTGTATAAAAGAGAACACACTGCTGTCCTTATAAACTCTGTGTCAGCCCAGCTTGCTGATGACTGCAGCTGCCCCACAGATGAGAGGAGCTAATGAAGATGAGCAGCAAAGCGACATCTCTGGAAGACGCCTAAGCTCTTGGTGACAAAGAGGAACAGTAGCAGTTTATTTATAGATCCACTTGAAGACAGCTCATTGTAACTACTGGAGTTGAATTTTTAAAACCTAGGAACAAAGGCTGGCTATTTTAAACTCTCCTTGCACTTAGTTCACTGGAGAGTGTTAGAGCTACCGACCATACCCAGGCACTGCTCCCAAGCTTAGTAATTCATATTTTGTGCAGTATCACAGGACGCGTGAGATCTGCCAAGATAGATATCCAGGACTGGCTCTGCCCACTCCAGAGAGGCAGTAGGCTGAAGACTGCCCAGAGCCCTTCACCAGGCCCCACACTTTCAGGAAGGAGTTGAGGGAGGAGGTTGTGTCCCACAGAGTCTCACAGCCTCTTTTTTCCTGGAAACTGAAGTTGCAGACAGCTGTTATGAGCCAGAATTACATCATCTGGCTCTCTCCTTCCCTCTACAGACTTTGAAGAGGGCCAGCGCCCCCCAGAAGATGCCTGCCCCAAGAGCTGCCAGTAGCCGGCCCACCTGCCATGACAATTCTCCCCGGGATAGGAAGGATAGTGTGAGCCCAGAAGTTCCTTCTGCCCCCCAGCCTGACTATAGTTATAAACCAAAGTCTCAACCCCTCCGTGCACTGCAAGCATGGGGTGCAGATGCCATGCAGAAAAAGGGGAATGTGTACTAGGTATCTGACCAAAGAAACTGTTAATTTTGTTGGGCATGATTAAGAACATACAACTACACAACCAAGAAAAATTCCTGTTTAGGGTAAAATGATGTATCTGGGATTGAAAAAATATTCCAGTTCCTGTAAAAAATGTGGGAAATAGAGACCAAATAAGACTGGCAAAATGTTGAAGCACCAGGAGGGTATTATATTATTCTCCCCATTTTTTTGTGCTATGGTAGCTTGAAATTTTCCACAATGCAAATGTTTTACTATGTCTATTGTTTGATCAATTTTGCATGCCTGTACCTGGCAATCTGAGCAACTACTTTGAAGATAACAATATGCAAAACAATAACCATTGTTAATTTCCTCTTGTTTTGAAATTCTGTATTGTTTTTATTTTTTTTGGTCTCTTTAAATAAAAAATAAAATAAATAAAAATAAAAACTAAAAAATCGCTTCCCAGGGATGGGAAAAACCTGTGGTTCTGAGGCCAGGTGAGGGAATCCCAACAGGAAGCTGGGATCCAGGATTACTGCCACCTCAACGTCCTGGGATTTGCAAGTCTGGGAAGCCAATCACTTTGTCTAGGTCCACAGAATGTTCAGACCAGCGTTTGGCACTGTCACTGAGAGCCCCTGATGGCACCAGCAGTATTCAGTGAGCCCCAGCAGTGTCCAGACCTTCAAAGCAACCAACTGTAAGATAATCTCCATGGAAACCATCTATTCTGATTTTTTTTCCATGGTAACCAATAAGAACATAAACACAAGCATTATCCAACATCCTTGTACCACATGGGCAACACTGCTACCCAATCTGGAAAATAGAAACCACAAAGGGTTCTTTTCCACTTAAAATGAAAGAAGTTCTGAAACTTCTAGTCCAGACATGCAGATTCTACTATCCTTTGTGGCCCAGTTCCCACCCATACAAACTCACATCATCTGCTAAAAAACTGACTAATGAGGACAGAAAGTGCCGCCTTCATTGAGTTTGGGACCATCAAAAAGCCAAAAGGAGAGTGAGAGCCTGCCACTAGCCTTGTAACCTCAACCCACGCTGCCTACAGCCTGCAGGCATGTGTTTTCTTAACTAATCTCTGGCCACCGTAGAGAGGGTGAGGCCCCAAACCTGCAGAATAGTTTTACGCCTGCAAATAACCGACAATGGGGCCAAGGGAGACTCCAGGAAGGAGGGTGCTCCAGACAGGTAGGGCAAGAGGACTTTACAACTTGCTGACTCCCAGAAAGGCTACATGGCACACTGCCATCTGGAAAGAAACTAAAAGTGCAACTCCACTGAGAACAGTGGACAGTGACCCAGACGGGCATACTCAGTCTTACCTGGGTTATTTCCACACGTGGCTCATTTCTTCCACTTTCGGATCTCTGGGTTTGAAAAAACAGATGGAACCAAAAGAAAAGGAAAAGAACAACAAGATCCTGAAATGCCAAAAAGACTCAGTTCTTGTCCATTCTCTCTACTCTGCACCACTCAACTGGCACAAGATTCTCCCCTGTGGCTTCTGCTGGCTCTTGTGCAGACAGGGGACTGCCACTGTGGTCTGACAAGGGTGTAGAAGGCTTGTCAGCACCATCAGCAGTGGGCCCAGTGGCTGTAATGGCAGGTGCTCCAGGGCCATGTGTGCCTTGAAACAAGACAATGTCGAGACTCCACCGTCCTCATCCCTTGCTTCAGACTCAGGTCCCCACATGCAAATGTGGATTACTAATACCTCTCAATCCTAGTTCTGGTGCCAGGGAGAAAAGAACCTCAAACAGTTCTGGGGCTCTTGAAGAGGTAACAGAACTCTTATTGGGGTATGTGTGGTCAGCTTCATGTGCCAGGTAAGTCCTGGCACCTATAGAGTTGGGCCCAAGGGACTCTAGGCTTCACCTGAATTCCAGAGTCAGGTTCCTCAGTCTTCAGGGCACTGTAATTATCTTACTATGCCATGCACTTGACATTGAGAACATACTTCTTATTGCTGTAAGTCATTACAGAGGCCTTCCTTTACCAGCATTGTGCCACTGCTCTCTAGACAGGGACCTAGGATGAACAGGAGTTTCCCAGAGACAGGAAACTACTGTCAGCCCTTCAAAAGGTTAGCTTGGGAAACGTAATTCTGGCATCTGTTCCACCTTGCCACTGCTACTATCATTGATGTTAATATGGCTAGTTCCTTATTCTCACCCCCACAGAGATACTTCCCTAAGATTTTTAAGGGGTTTCCTAAAGCCAGTAGGCTTCCTCTAGAAGGGGAGCTGGTGTAGGCCCCCACATCTACAAGGTGTGAGGCGCAAGGCTGGCACACCAAGAAAGCAAGAGGAGATACCAAGGGCCATGCAGAATGCAGGGGGCCTAGAGAATCTGGATTCGAGAACAAGTGACTGGTTACAAGTAAAGGGTAGGTCAGGAGCAGAGACAGAACCACTGGGGGCCCTCAGCAGGGCGAGAGCAAATCTCTCTTCCTTTTTATTGATATCCTCTATTGATAATCAAACCATACTTCTGCATGCCTGATTCTAAACAGAGATTGGTAGGTGCCTCTGAGTTTAACAGGCTCATAGGGTAACACTGGAATTTCTTTTAACAACAGAAAGATTAGAACCAAAGCTACAGCCCTTTTCCTCTACAACCCTGTCCACTGCTGGGTCGAGAGACGCACTGACTCTCCACTTGCCTCTCAAGCTGTTGCCTCAACAAGTCCTAGAAACTTCTTTTTTATTTTGTTTTTTTTGAGACAGGATCTCACTAATGCACTTCAGGCTGGCTTTGAACTCACTATGTAACCCAGCCTGGCCTCAAACTTGTGGCAGTTCTCCAATCTGAGTGGTGGGATTACAGGTGTGTACACCACCAGATGAAGCCAACACTCGTCCATGCTGTGTATCTGCCTGGCGTCTTCTGATTCACTGGCAGCAGGCAGAAGGCCAAGCATCCTCATTAATAGTCTTAACAAAAAACAGGAGCCAGAATTGGGACTAAGTGGACCATGAGTTCACTTTTGCTCCAGATGCCCACCATACCCCTCCCACTAAGCACACTTCTGAATCCACACTTTTCCCCACTACTAAAAGCAAACAACAAGCCAGAAATTTGTGTTCTCAGAAAGAGATCCAACCCCTTACGCTTCAAAGAGAGAAGGGAAATCCGGTGTAGTCTAAGTGTTTGAGTCCACCACAAGATTCATAGGTTGGAATCCTATTCCCCAAAGTGATGGTACTAAGAGGTAAGCCTTTATTAGGTGCTTAGATCATAAAGATGAAACTCTCAAGACTGGGATTAGTACCCTTAGAAAGACACACAAGAGACCTTGGCAACCCTTCTGTTACACAAAGACACAGAGAAGGAGCAATCTTGTGTGTGTGTGTGTGTGTGTGTGTGTGTGTGTGTGTGTGTTTGAGACAAGGTCTCCCTACACAGTTCTGGCTGGCCTTGAGCTCACTTTGTAGCCCAAGCTGGTCTTGAACTCACAATGATCCTCCTGCCTCAGCCTCCCGAGTGCTGAGATTACAGGCGCCTGTGCACCACCACACCTGGCAAAGGAGCCATCTATACACCAGAAAATAGATTTTCCCTCACCAGACCCTGAAGCTGCTGGTGCCTTTTTTGGACCACCCAGTCTCCAGAACTGTGAGAAATAAATCCCTGTCATTTATAAATTACTTAATCTATGAGATTTTGTTACAACAGCCCAAATGGACTGAGACACAATCCATGAAGCAAGTAGAACAGGTATTATTCTGTACCTCGCAAACACAGGACTTCTTGAACAGGGTGCCTGGAGTACACAGTACATCTTGAGCAACCATCGACACCCATGACCCCAGAGCCTCAGCACCAGGTAAGATCTACTGCTAAGAAACTATGGGCCAGGGAAGGACTCTTAAGTCAAGCCCACTCTTGGGGTAGCACCTTAAACAAGAAATATGAGAGCTAAAGTGTGGGTACAAGAGGTATGTGGGGCTTTGACCTCAGAACATCCTCAGAAAGGAGGAGGTCTCGGGTTCAGGGCAGACATTCTTGGCTGACCCAGCTGCTTTTCCTGGGAACTACTCTTGCACTGAGGCCTACCCCAGTTGGTCTGAACAATGGTTTTCAGTGGGAGAGAAAAGGGGAAAGGAACATCGTTAAAGTAGCAACAGCCCTTCCATGTGCCAGGCAGTGCCACGTGCTGCTTGGCATGCCACCCAGGAACTCGCATGAAGGAGGGCCTGGTGTCTCCTTACTTGACAGAAGAGGAAGCCAGGCTCTACATAGACCCCTGCCACTGGCCCAGGGTCACAGCTCAAGGTAAGCAGGGGCAGGATTCAATCACAGGTTTGTCAGAAGCCAGAACCCAAGCTCTTAACCACAGGTGAAATTTGTCCTTCAAATAAAATCTTGAAAGGTGAGCAGAGAAAAGCCCTTGGCCCCACAACTCAAGGTTAATGGCTAAACAGTACAGCAGCCAACTCTGAGAACTCAGGAAATTCTGTAGTTTTGTTTTTGTTTTTGTTTTCAATTTCATTGAATTACCTAGAACTCTATGTCCTTCCCTTCCCACTCCACCCAGTAAAACCTTCCTTTCCAATTGCATAACAGGGTTCAGATGTCTGGAGGGAGGGCAAAGGTAAGAGTAAAGCCAAATAAATGCATCTTTACTTTTAAAAACTAGTTTAAAAGTCCTTCTGTGGTTGGGGTAGAACTCTATCCTATGGTGGCTGAGAGTTGGGGGGATAGGCAGATGTTAAATTCAAGGTAAGCTGGGTGTGGGGTGGTCCTTCTGCAACAGGGACAGGTCCCAAGCCATAGAGAGCAGGAAGGTAGACAAACGTGGAGGGGACAAAAAGGCAGGGCTGGAGCAGGGAGCAGGGCTAAGAACTAAACCCCTGAAGACACCTGCTACACACAGCCCCTTGGGCCTCCACCACTTGTCCCCACCGAAGCGCCTCAGGGAGGTGCTAATCCTCCCACAAGCATCCCTTCCACCCTTCCTCCAGCCTTGCAGCCTGTCACAGGGCAGAGGACAGAGCTTCCTGCTACCCTCAGCCCACAGCATGGTCTGGAAGACTTCATCTGCAACCATCCAAGCAGAGAAAGTTCCCCAGCCACAAGTCCTGAACTCCTCCTCATACACAGTTCAGCCAAGAATAGGGGGAAATGGAACCCATTATTCTCATTCTGAATGGCTGGGAAATGGCTTTTGCTTTTCAACATGAAATGTGCCTAAAAATAAGCTGTGAGTTTCAACCAGAGGTTGAAAATAGCTCTGCAGTGAACAGAGCTCTGTTCAGAGTAGGCTCAAGGACAGCCTTCATTCCAAGATCTGAGATCTGAAAGATCTGAAATGCTGCAGTCAGAGAGGGGATCATGGGCAGGGGGTTTTCCAGGATGGAGGGACTATGACAGGCTGATAGGACTGTCCTTGCCATGGCCTGCCAGTGGGTATACAAAGCAAGGAACGCAGGCAGTGTCTGTCCTTCTGGCTTTTGACTGCCGCACTGGAATAGGCATATAATCAAGCATTCACACTCACACTTACTCCATGGACTTCACAGAATCTCCTAATTCCCAGAAGCACTTCGAGCTGTTTTAGTACTTTCAGCCCAAAGTGCACATACAGCTGATGGGGGCACACAGTCATCAGATTCCTGAGTTCTGGACATGGTTATGGTGCTTATGGGCTCTGAAGAAGTCAAGTGCCCTGGTCAGCCACTGAACCTCTGATAGCTCTGAGCCAGGGAGGCCTTTTGGAAGGAATGGCAAGAGCACACTCTAATTTTAAGCAAAGAAAACCAAGTTGTTAACGGCAAAAGGTCTTTTTTGTTGTTTACCATTACCTCTAGATGATTCTAAAATTTGACAGGCCAAACAACATTCCCATAAAATGGGCTTCTGTTAGAAACCCACGCTGAGAAATCTGCGCTATACCCACTCGGTGCGGCCTCAGATCTGTCCCAACTGAGCAGAGTGCTCAGAGGGGTGCTGGAACCGGCCTTTCTGAGCGGCCTCTCCACACTCTCCACCCCCTAGTGCTGCTCTCTTCTCCCCTTACTCCTCCCCCCGCCTGCTCCTTCTACTGTGACGACAGCCCAACCCCCTCAATCCTTCTGTTGCCAAGTCAACTTCTTCCCCCTTCCCCTGCCCCCTCTCTTTTTAAAAATTTTTTTGCTGTACTGGGAATTGAACCCAAGGTCTTCATATTACATTCCCAGCACTTTTTCAACAGGGTTTCACTAAGTCTTTAAATTGCCCAGGTTGGGCTGAAACTTGCAAATGTGCTTGCTTCAGCCTCCCAGAGCTGGGATTACAGGTATATGCCACCACATCTGGCTTTCTGAGTTCACCCACTAGGCAGGAAGTATTGCAGGGATTCTGAATTGGGGACCTATGATAACATCTTTTTTTTTTGTCTTTCTGAGACAAGGTCTCACTGTGTAGTGCAGGCTGGCCTTGAGCTTACTGTGTAGCCCAGGCTGGTCTCAAACTTGCAACAATCCTCCTGCCTCAGCCTCCTGAGTGCTGGGATTTCAGGGGTGTGACACTACACCCGGCTTTTAATTTTTTTTTTAAATAATATCTGACAATATCTGTGCTCATCTCTGTTGGGGAGCAGGAGGTGAATGCTATGGGCATCTAGACAGTAGGAATCAGGGAGGCTCCTGGACTCAACAGGGCACAGGACAGCCCTGACAGCAATGGGTCACATGGTGCAAAACATAAACAACTGTTCAGCTGAAGCAGCCCTGGGCTGCTCATAGAGGAAGAGAATGTGGCCAGAGCTAGAGGGCTGGGGCTTACCCTACTCACAATTCATGGGATATGCGATTTTTTTGAGGTTGTTTTTTTTTTTTAAAGTAGCGGGACTCAAACTCAGGACCTTGCGCATGCCAGGCAGGAGCTTGTGCCACTGAGCTATACTCCTGGCCCTATCATAGGATAAGGATACGAGGGGCTGAGACACCTTGATCAGTCAGCGAACCTCAGTGCCAGGGAATGTTGGGCAAAAAAGGCGAGAACACACTCAGCTTGCCTTCCTATCTCAGAAGAAAATCTAACTGCTGAACAGTGTTGTACAGACCGGCTCTCCCCAGTGTGGGAGAGCACAAAAGCCGTGGAGATGGGTGGAGCTGGTGTACAACAGTGTGAACATGCCCAAAATGTTAGTGAGCTGTACACTTAACAATGGTTAAAATGGTCAACTTTACATTATGTACATGTGCATAACCACAATGAGACGCAACAAGCACCCTAGCTGGCTTCCCTTTCTCCTTTCAGACAAGCTTCTTGAGCAGCGTGTTGGGCAAGGGCATGTCTGGAGGGGGCCTGCGTGGCCACTCAGAGCTCACAACAAGCGAGCGAAAAGCTCTGGTCTCGACCAACAATGACTATGGATTAGCAAGTCCCTTTAGTGGCAACAGCTTACCAATATTGCAGATGGAGTCTTTGGAGCCTGCCCGTGGGGTTACTTATGACCCTTTGAAGAAATGAAGGCCATGCAGCCAGATCAGACCCAGTTCTGACTCCAGAGGCCACCTTCTGTCTCCTAGTTAAGCCCACTTAAGGGTGCTCAGTGGACAAAGCGGTGACTAGAGTGGGGACGTGGGCCAGAAAAGTAGTTTGGGAACAACTGGTTTTACTTTCCCATGCCCTGCCCATGCTGGCTTCCTCCACCCCATATGACTTTATCCCAGATTTGCAGGCCTTGAAGCTCTGGGAATCAAAGGTGCCTCATCTCTGAGCCAAGATTAAAGGACAAAGGAGCAGCTCGTCCAGGTTATTTGTGAATAACTATAAGAAAAAGAACATGGGATTCTCCCCTCGGTGGTGGATACTCACCTTTCTCAGGTGGCAAGTGGCAGTGCCCTCCTAAGATGGGGAAGAGCTGCCAGGCAGCCCTGCCATCTGCAGTTTCAGCTTGGTTGGCCCAAGGTGTCACATCTGCAAACTAGAGGGTAACTTTACCCACTCACTCTGATAAGAATAAACAAGGCAGCATAGGCAAAAGGCCTCGACTGTTCCTGGCTTACCTTCAGTGCCCAATTAACAAGAAGTCATAGCAGAGAGGGCAGGGACCTCAAACTTGCAGTTGGAAATGCCCTTCTAAGTAGAAGACGAACTGGCAGCAAGCAGACCATCACGCAACCCAGCCTTCCTCCAACAAACCCAAAAGCTGAGGGCTGGTCATTCATTAACAGTACTGAGGGAAAACAAACCTCTCAGCCACAGTGGCCAGCCAGGAGGGCGATCTTTGAAAAAAAACGATAAAACTCAAACTGGCCCACATACTCCTCAAGGCAGCCTCTGCACAAAGAATGATGTGTTTGTGTGCAGCGGGGAGGTGTCCATCTGCGGGACAACAGAAAGCCCCAGGGTGGACTCAGGAGGCTTCTTGATTCTACTCTAGGTTCCAGCCTTGACTTGCTGGGGGCTTGACGAAGCCACTTCCTGTTGTTTAAGCCAGTTTCCGCCTGTGGGGAAGGCTACGATACCTCAAAGGTCCAGGGAGGAAGAGATTTAAATAGCCTGTGGCCGCAGGAGTTTAAAATCCTTGGGGTTCTACAATTTTGGCTTTAATGTTTATTTCAGCCAAAGATAAATATGACCTAAATTAATGAGACTATATCAATTTTTCCCCAAAATACCTGTCAAAAATATTAGCTATTTTTAATTCTGGAACATGAACTACCCTTCTACCAACAAAGGTACTAAAAATGGTTCATGGGTGAGGAACTTCCTCTCTGTGGTTAAAAAAGGAAGTAAAAACAACAAGACTGAGGCCTTTCCCATTTGCTCCAGCTGTGGCCATGCGCCCTGAGTGCTCTAGGAACTCCATACTTGTGTCCTGTGACCCAAGGCTTGGCATGGGACGGCACCTTTGTCTCTCTGGGCCTCAATCCAGCAGCAACACATACCATGGAAACACTCCCCAAGCAAGCAGGCTGGGGACTGCGCACCTGAAAGCTGCTTCCCCAGTCCTTTCCATCTCATTTGTTCACTCCATATCGAAATCTAACAACATAAGTGCCAGAGTATTATTTGGTGGGTGACATGATCTTACCAATATCCCTTTCCCAAGATCAACCTCAATCCCCTATCATTTCTGAGCACAATGCTATTCACCATAACCCAGTCCAGAGTCACAAGGCCCAGGACACACCTACCAAGTCACTTACCAGATTCCCTGCAGAGGTGCCCAGCATGGCTGGGGGCCTTGGCATTTTTACTACTTCTCCATAATCCACAACATCGAAGTTACTCTTCCAAACCATCACCTGCCAAGACCAAGAGGCACAGAGAATGAGAGGCAGAGAAACAGCGTGCCAACTTCTTTCACTAAGAAATGGGCCCAGAGACCATCCCCAGACTTCTGAGCCACAGTGGGGCCCCCACCCCTGACTTCCTAACTCAACTGTGGGACCCCTCTCCCACCTCTCTGAGGAGCAGGCTTTTGGCACAGGCTTCAAGAGGACCCAGATGAGCCACCAGGACAGAGTGTAACTGTGCTACACCCCCAGGCTTTGGCACTGGCTGGTCCCTCTGCCTGGGGTATCATATGATCAGTCTCAGCATCAGAGTCAGCAGTTATTTAATCTATTTGTTCCTATTCCTTGTTTATCATCTATCTCCCCACTAAAATGGAAGCTCTTGAGGGAGGTGGCCTGGCCTGACACACTGTGGAAGTGGCGAAGACAGGGAATCCAGGCCAGACCAGAGGTATTAAGGTCCTTGGTTCCACCCCTCACTGTGAGGCCCTAGGCAGGGGATTCAGCCTGTACCTTGAAGCTCTCCTCCAGGAAAAAAGGATGATCCTAGTTCTCACTTCACAGGGCTCTGAGGCCTCATACAACATAGCTGGGCACACTGGCACCCAGGGAATGCTTGTTAATACTCTGGTTATCTCAAGGCCAAGCTCAGCCATAGAAGTCTTGCCCTACTCTGAGTATCTTCCTCTAAAAAGGATTCTATCCTGCTGCTCCTCTACTAACTTGGAAGGAGCTGCCCTGCTGGGGACAAGAGCACTCCCTGCTGGATGCTGTAAGCCACCAGCAGCTGGGTGCTTCCAAGGCTACTTTGGGATTGGGCTTCTTCACAAGACTTGTGGAGCATGGTCAGTGGAGGTCACAGTAAATTACCACATCCACACAAGGTGAATGTTCCACATGCCGTAGGCATCAATCTTCTTAGGAGGGCTTGTGTCTATTATACCAGCTGTGAGCCTGATTCTGTGGGAGGCCCTTAACCACTCCCTGTGCAGCATCACTGTTTACTGTGCCCAGAGAGAGGGGACCTGGGGTCTCTCTTCATCACTTTATACAAAACACCTTTGTACAGAGTCCTTGTATGACTGTGCAGACCTAACTAGTGAATAAACTCCTAGGAATAGATTGGCAAGCATAAATGTGAAGAGATAGTGTCAATGTTACTCCAAAGAGCTCTAAAGCAGGCTTTTAAAGGTAGCCAGGGGAGCCAGGTGTAGTGACTATAATCCCAGCATATGAAAAGCTGTTTAAAGGGCTGGGTAAACCTGGTGTGGTGGCACACACCTGTAATCCCAGCACTCTGGGAGCCTGAGGCAGGAGGATCACAGGTTCAAGACCAGTTTGGGCAACTTAGTGAGACACTGTCTGAAAATTTTAAAAAATACACATACATGTATGCATGTATGTGTGTGTATGTGTGTATGTGCATATGTGTGTGTGTGTGTGTGTGTGTGTGAAATGGGCTGGGCTATAGCTCAGTGTGAAGATCTTAGGTTCAATCCCTAGTACTGGGCTGGAGGTACAGCTCAGTGGGGTAAGTGCTTGCCGCTAAGCACTAAGGCCCTGAGTTTGATCCCCGGTCCTGGGGGAAAAAAAAAAAAAAAATCCCTAGTACTACTGATGGAAAAAAAAAAAAAAAGCTGGAGATGCAGCTCAAAGTAGAGCACCCTTAGATTCCATCCCCAACGCCAACCAATCAACCAGTGAATCGAGGCAGCCAAAGAACTCATAGCCTGGCTGCCCAAGGAAGGGTTCAAACAGGTGCAAACCCTACTTTCCACCAGGCACTTCCCCATGCATTTATAACACAACTCTCTTTACTGTTTGCGTCCACTATACCAGTTCCTGTGTCTTTTAAGCAACCAGTCAAGCCTCCACAGTCAGGGAAGGCTTGGGCACTCCTCTGCCTTCTGCCTCCTTAGCTGGAAAGACATCTTCTATCTCTTATCTAGGCTGTGGCCAAAGAGCCCCCAGCTATCCTCTGCATTAGTGGCAGACCTCCAAATCAAATCAGTACATTTGGCTGGGGCCAGGGTTCATGAAGGGCCAGGGGGACTGCTGAGCTAAAACTGCCTGAGCCATAGGGCCTGGCTCGCAGGGCATGAAGGTTCTCAGCAACCCAACAGGTCAACATGGCTCAAAACAGCCATCTTCTCCTTCCTGCCCCAGGAGAATACAGTTTTCTGGACAAGAATCACTGCATACATACTCTGGGGAGAGACCACAGGCAGGCAAATTCCTCAGTGCTCCTGGTCTCACCAGTGCTAGGCTCTGGGCCAGATCCTAGTGGCAGGGTGTCCACCAACAAACACATCATTGGCATATAGCAGCCTAGGCAGGGGGTGCCATGGTTGATGAGCTGAAGATTTAGCACAAAGGGTGATGAAGTGGGACAGGACTTCCTCACAATGATCCCTCTCTGCAACCAAGGACAATGAAAATGCTGCCCCTTGCAACAGTATACAAAGAGCACAGGGCTGGGCTGGGAGCAAAGGGCAGCAGACCACGGAGCAGACGCTCCCAAGGCAGGGGTATGGCTCCAAAGTTAGGTCCAGTGCTATCCCAGCTCTGCTACCTCCTGGGATTCAGTTTCCTCATCTATAGAATGAGATGAGGGGGCTTCTTCCAGGGGGCCATGGTAAGGACTAAGCGAGGTATGATGCACTTATGACATGAACCATATTACCAGACCTGCAGTAAGTAGACAATATTTCTTATCTGTTAGTTTACCAAGGTGATCCAAATATATTATGAATATTTAAATTAAATTACAGTAAATAGAACACTGTCAGCTGGGTGTGGTGGTGGACACCTATAATCGCAACACTCAGGAGAATCTTGCAAGTTCAGGATCAGCCTGGACTGCACAGTAAGACCCTCTCTCCTAAGTAAAAAAATAAATGACATACTACCATTACTCCCCAAGTATTCCCCACTCACTTAAAAATCCTTTCATGAGTGTACTTACAAGCTGCGGTTAAAAATATGGTGAATGCTCTTACCCAGCACCATGCAAAGGAAAGACAGGCTTGTATACATGCCACGGTGCATCCTCACCTGCTTTACTTATCAGACCTGGTACACGAGGCTTCTGGCTCTGCTCCAAAGTCAAAATAACCATGAAAGGTAAATATTTTTAACTGACTCAAAACACTAAGGCAGCCACAACAGTACAACTAAAGACATGAGAAAGGACTGCTAGAACTGCTTCAGAAAATGGCAAGAATAATGGGATAAGTGTGTTTGGCATGAGGGGGAATACTGCAAAAAAGTTAAAAAAAAATTTTAACATTCACCACATTTTTCAGTAATCAGAAAGAAACCAAAAATACTTCAATTTTTTCATGGCACTAATGACCCAGACTCCTTCCAACCTACTAGAGTAGTGAGGGCTTTGAGACACTGATACAAGGCTAGGCCTGCAAGCAACCAGCTCCGAGGCACCAAAGGCCTTGGATCCGAGCACCCCAACCACATGCTCCAGCAGGGCCTCCCTTCATGGTCACTGAAAGTCTCCAGAGTTCATCTTGCAGAGGGTCTCCAGCATCCTGTTGGGTTCTGAGCAAGATCAGCACAGCTGCCTCAGGTTATTGTTTACTCACCTGTTCATCAGTGCCTCCAGAAGCAAAATACTCCCCAGTTCTTGAAAAGGCAACAGCGATGGCAGGTCCCTAGCAGAACAAACAAACAAAAACAAACACCACAGGTCATACAGAGGCTGAACACACAGGAAGACTAGCAGTTCCTGAATGATGACAGCCATGGGATAGAGGGCTGAGCACCCACTCAGCTTCCAGTCCTCCCCAGCCTTGGGCCCAAGAGCATGCTTGCATGTGGCTGAGCGCCAGTGCCACTGCAGAGACCTCCAGACTATGGGATCACAGATGGGAAGGGGTGAGGAAACATGACAGTGCATGCTGGCAGCCCACAAGAAGCTAGAGGACAGAGAGATGCACTAAATGCACCAGAACTCATTCCTCTGACCCAGACTATGTTCTTTCCCACAAAAGAAGCTCTGCTGCTGACCAGAGAAGCAGGAGCCCCAAGGAAGAGCCAACAGCTATGGTGACCAGAAGTCAGGGCACTAGGTGAAAGGAAGGAGGCTGGGATGGGCATTACTGCAGGTGCCTGGGCAGTGGACCAATGTGACATATCCCTGCAACATGCATGCTACTTGCCTTGTGTTTGGGCCCTGAAGGAAACAGTCCCCACCCTGGCTTTCAGGCATATGTACCACACAAAGATGGAAGGCCAGTGAGCATGTCTCAGCTGGGAGGAGGGTATGATCTCCTGACACAGAAACATGTTTCTTCCCTATATGCCTGGAATCCATTCCAGAAGATTCACTAAGAGTCCTTCTGGCCACATGAGCACAGCCACAACTATCTCTTCCTACAGATGAATTTTTATTATGGCTATACCTGGCATTCTCCAAGCAAACTAGATGAAAGAAGTTCTTAGATGAGGACAGCATAGCCACTGTCACAAAGGCCATCTCAGTTCCTCCAGGCCAATGCAAGGAACAGCAAGAGCTCCCTGCCCATGAGAGGAGATTTGGGCAGCAAAGCCTCAGCTGGAGACAAGAGGAATGCTGGGACACATCATCTACTCCATGCCAAAAAGGATGATTTATGGCGTGGGCCAGAAAGGGACCCCAAAGCCATGGACCAAGGCAGTTTCTGCTCCCCCATGAGAGACAGGCAGGTGAAGAGGTGCCACCTGGCTCAGGCACACGAGACAGGAGGGCACATGCCTGCCCATGCTTCCAGAATCCACCTACAGTTCTTCCTCTCAGAGTTACTCATAATGGCATAACAAGAACGTGTCCAAAAGCAGTTAACAGTGGCTCAGACCACTTCACCTGCATTAATCCACTTAATCCTCTGAGGACAGTTTGTGCATTTACTCTTCCAAATAGAGGGAATGAGACCTGAGGGGACACAAAGACAAAGCCTCCAGCTTGTGCTTGCTTGTCACCTGCCTTCTCCACCTGAGTGCAGCCTCCAGCCTAGGCATGCTCCGCCTCTAGTAGCCCCAGGAATCTGGATAAAGTGGATGTATTTTACTAATGGGGAACAATGCCCAGGAACAGATAGCGTGAAATACCGGGTGCAAGACGCCATTTGTGTAATACCAGCTCCACGTGCAGAGCCTGAGTCTAGAGTGGAGATAGGGCTGAGTCACTCGGATACCCTCCATGCAGATGGCGAGCAAGGAGTTAACAGGCCTGACTGAGGAAGGTGGTATAATTTCAGGAAACCTTTGCTTGATTCTTAAGAATTATTTGCCATTTTCACACCTTGAATTTTTAAATAAGTTTATAGCATTACTACAATATAAAAAACAGAACAAAATGATTTTGAGGAAAAGCAGGAAACAAAAGAGAAGGAAATCTCAGAAAAGGAAGGCCCGTTCCCTCCCCAGAGGTTGCAGGTTTCTAGGAAGGCACAGCAACTAAGGGGCCGAATGCATACTTGCAAGTCATTCTACTCTCCTGTCATCACTCAGCCACCAGATGCCAAGTTGGGAACAGAGTCTCACTGGAGAATGTGCCCAGCAGCCAGCAGCTCAGCAGGAAGACAGACCAGACAGCAGGTATAGGAGCCCTCCGGGTCAGAAGTACCTGTGCTTTCCCCAGGACCAAGCCTCAGGAAACTCAGAAAGCCACCAAGTGATCAGCAGCCTGCCTGGCAAATGTGAGGTCATGAGTTCTATTCCCAGTACCCAAAAAAAAAAAAAAAAAAAAGGAAAAAGGAAAAAGAAAACAACAACAAAAACCAAACCCAAAGCATGTCATGTGGGGCTTGCAGTCCTCCCAGGCAGGACCCATTTACCAGGACGACCTCAAGGCTCCTCCACCAGGCACCTCTGCATTCCTGGAAAGAAGAGCCTTCCCAGGAGGCTCCAGCTCATCAGCCTATGGCCCTCACAAGCTACCTGGGGCATCATGCACAACAGTGCTCCCATGAGAGCCTACTCCTAGTGATGAGGTCCTCTTGGTTTACATAAGTACATGCTCATGCTGTGTTCCCAATGACACATTGCTCAGACCACCACCCTGTTGGTAAGCACTGCATGAACTGTAGAGACTGGACTCTCCAATGCTGACATGCTTTGGAGTTTGGCCTGCGAGGGGCCAGACCTCACCCAGGCCGTCCTGACCAGGGCCTCCCCTTCTCCCTTCACCAATACCCCGCCCACCAGCCTCCTCAGGGCTCCTCTGAAGCTGAGCCAGACAGCTCTTCTCTGAGCTTTCTTTCCACAGTCCCTATACTATCTTCATTTTAGATAAGTCCATTTAAGGCCACAAATGTGCCTCTGACGCCCCAGAGGTTTCCAGCACTCAGTATTTATACTGTCATTCCCTTCCAAATGCTTGGTTTCCACCAAAGTTCCCCTTGGAAGTGCGCTGTAAAATTTCCAAACCAGAGGGCCTTAGGACTCTTTTCTTCACTGACTCTCTGCCAGTGACCAGATTCAATAGGTGCTCTTCCAGCTCATTCTATCTTTATACTAGGTTGTTCCTTTCATTCATCACCCTTATGTTGTTGTTGTTTTATTTTTTTGAGACAGGGTCCTGCTATGTAGTTTAAGCTGGCCTTGAACTCACTATGTAGCCCATGGCAATACCTTTGCCTCAGCCTCCCAAGTGCTTGGATTACAGGTGTGCACCACCATACCTGGTTCCATCACTCTTGATATATCAGGTCCCAACTCCAGGTAGGGATGTTGTTGAGTTCTCTTCCCACAGCCCAAGCCTGTTCTTGGGTGCCTCCACAGAGAATCCTGAGTGTAACTGGACAATAGCTCCTGGCTGGAGTTCAGCAGCATAGTTTCTGGGGCCTCAACAACTGGAAGGGTCCATATCTGACTCCTGGACAAGCGCACAGGCAGGGACACTTCACAGGCTCAATCAAGGCCAACCTCTCCCTTGAAAGATCATTCAGTCTTTTATGAGATTATGTTTGTCTAGAGTACTGGAGACATGTGGCCCCTATCCTACTCTTCCTGCTAAAACTGCCACACTCAGCCCTTGAGTTTGGTTGGACCCACACCCAGTCATTTCATCAAACGCCACCTCTCCCTTGCCAATTTCTAGACTCAAAGTAGGGGCTGGGGATATAGCTCAGTGGAATAAGCGCTTGCCTAGCAAGCACAGGGTCCTGAGTTCGATCCCCAGTGCCGCAAAAAAAAAATTACAGTAGACTCAAAGGACCCATGCTGTCCAGTTTTTTCAAATAGCAAAGCATCAATGGTATAAATACAAAAAACTACAATAAAAAAGGCAAAATACAAGGAGCTCATGGTGATTAGATTGTAGTGTGACTCTCCCCCTCTGCTCCGAGCAGCCCATCCATTCTCATCTTCCCACTACACTCACTAAGGCCCCTGCATGCCTAAGCTCTGACTGCTGGGCCACAGCAGCCATGGCGGCAAGAGCCCAGCCAGGTACTCCCACCTCTCACCCTCTAAAAGCTGTGAAATGTTTGACTCTCATGTACCCAGCATGCCAGCAAACAGGACTGTCATGCTACATGCCCCTGAGTCAGAAGGAAAAGAACAGTGGTCACCAAACAAAGATACAGAGACCAAGGGGGTCCAAGGGGTCTCTAAGCCCAACACTCAAGCAGAGAAACTGCAACCCAGCCCATGGGGTTGCTTCTTCTATAAACCCCCACTGGGAGCATCTGCTGTGGGCTGGGCTCTTGTGTCCAGTGGTGGCCCCCGGGGTCATCACAGTCCAGTGAACAGGAGTAGCCTCTGTGAAGGGTCCTTCCCTGGGGACAGTGAGGCTCTCTTTCAAGCATGGTTGAGGACATCTTTTCTCAGCCCTACAGTCTGGGTTGCTGGCAGGGGATGGAGGGCCAGACCGACTTTAGTTTACTCAGAGTGAAATAAATGAGCATTCTCTTTCCTCATGTCCTCTCATCTCTCCCAAGATTGGTATGAACCTCCTGTGTATCAAAATGATCTTCTAAAATTAAATGACTGAGCAAGAGCTACAGAATCCTCACACAGGGTGCGGCACATTCTGAGAGTCCCTTCCACCTGGAGCAGCCTGAGGGGCAGCCCACATGCCTAGGCTCTGTCACACTGCTGCCTCCCCCTCAACAGTGAGTCCCCTTTGTCATCACTTCCCTAGCACTGGCTTAGGGCCTGGCATAGCACAAGTACCCGGAAACACCCGGGAGTCCCCTGCTCAAAGTCTGAGTGCCCACCACTGAGCACTCGGTAGCCCCATGTGAGTCTGGGCCCCCGGAGAGGCTGCTCACCCGCACTGTGGGCCAGCTGGGGTACACAGAACCGCATGCAGCTCAGTCACTGCAGCAGCATGTTCACCAACTGCACAACCACCACACCAGATTTAACTCCCTGCCCACGGCCCGCCCACCACCCTCTCCCAAATAGCTCTAGGGGACTTAAACCAAATGAGCATGGCTTGAAACTGTGTTTCAGAAAAAACGGAAAATAACTCTGTATTTCTAGCACCTTGCCCCATTCCTGCCACACAAGGGCTGTGAGTGACTTGCTTGGGGCATGGTGTTTCAAACAAACGATAGCTACTATTGATAGGAAAGCCTTCCCTCCGCTGCCCGTGTTCAAACCCATAAAATGAGGGGGTGTGCCAGCATGATGTAGCTCCATTGCACCTGACATTCCCACCTCTGTTTTACATCTGGTCAGAAGCAGACCCCCCTTTGTCCTGTTTAACTGTCCCCACCATCGTTTCCTTTTTTTAATTTTTTGTCTTTTTAAGACAGGGTCTCGCTATGGGATTCAGGCTGGCCTTGAGCTCATTTTGTAACCTAGGCTGGTCTCAAACTCACAACGATCCTCCCGCCTCAGCCTTCTGAGTGCTGGGATTACAGATGTGTGCCACCACGCCCAGCCCCACCATCACTTCCTGTTGCCCATGTGTGCATGTGTCTTCTAGGAGTCAGGTGCTAAAGGAGCTGACTCAATGAAAGGGACTAAGGGGCTTTGCAAATGTTACTAGAGACCAAACCAGCAGGCCAGGGGGCCCACTAGTGGGGATAAGTGCATTTGGGTCAAGGGAATTGCCTCACCTACTCACTGGGGTATGATTTCAGGAGCTAAGTGATGAGAAGACAAAGTAAAATGTTTTGAGGGGAGATGACAACAACTCTTAACCAAAACACAAAGCCACAGAAATTCCTGTGAGACATTGGGTGCATGGGAGGAGGGGCAAACAGGCAGGTACCATCCCAGCAGAAACTGACAGCCAAAGCTTATGCCCAACAATGGAATGGCTGTCTTCAGACTCATTTTCCTAACCAACACTGACTGCCCACCCATTCCACCCATGATGCCAGGACCATGCCCATTACAGAAAACTTGTAATGGTTTTAAAAAAAAAATCATTCACCTAAAACATGTATCACTCTTTAAGAACTGCAGTAGAGAGGGACTAACATCCGTGAGGACCTACTGTGTGGCAGGCTGGGAATCTAGACAGCCTCTGCAATGGTAAGGCAAATCGTGGATGTCAATGCCACAGACAAGGAAAAAGAACAAGTCAGAGTCTTACCCAAGGTCTTGCTCTGACTCTCTTGTCACATAGTAAGCAGCAAAGCTGGAACAGTTGCTTCCTGATGCCCAAATTCTTTTCCTCACTATCTGCAGCTCCTAAAGCTCAGGCTACTCAGCCTAAATAAGAAAGTTTTTCAAAACCAGAAATAGGTAGGTACAAGCCACTCCTGGAACTGCTGGGGTTTTTCTTAGAAAAGAGAATATCATCACCTACCAGACAAGGCAGTGTGAACCCTCCCAACTAAACACATCCTGGGACTTAGCCTCAGCCAAAGAAAATGCTTGCAAAAATGATTGCAACTGACTCTGGTGTCTTGAGGCAATGGCTGAGGATGGAGTATAACCTGTCCTGGCCCCACTGCCCAGCAAAGGGTCAGTGTCTGCTTAGTGTTACTCTGAAAACCTGCAGCCAACTGCTGCCTCCAGTCACGGCTGAGCACCCTTGAGCGGCACTGCCATCAGGGGGCCACAGCCCTTGCAGGTCTGAGTACAAAAAGGGCCCCTGGCCCCACAGTGAGCCTCTCTAAAGAGCCCTTCAAGTAGGCAGGTAGAAAGTGGCCAGTGATGTACCAGAGAACCACCAAACTGGTGAGACTGCCCTTCACACCAGCACACAGGTCCAGCCCAGGAGACCCAGAGCAGAGGCTATGCTAGGTGATCCTGATCTCAGCTTAGCGCTTGGCAAATTCCTTGGTCCTGGTGCCCTCCATGCCTTACAAAACCAGGGAAAGGTATATTAGGGAAACTAATCCCACTGTTACCCATCAGCATTACAGCTCTGGCCCTTTTCTCTCCTACGCAGGACCCTCCCTCAGTCTCCACAGAGGGCCTTGCTCCAGCACTGCCCTGGGAACAGGACACAGATGCAGTTCCCTAGCATCCACAGAGCCCCTCTCTTTTGGGCCAGTTTTGCCTCATCCCTGCACCAGCTCTCTGAGGCTTACCACTCCACTGGCTTCACTCTCAACTTGTGCTATTCCCATGGCCAAAAGTCAGTGGCCCTCCCTCTCTTGGGGCTATGCCCGGTGACAACCACCAGCAGATCCTCAAATTTTAAGCCAGAGTTTCATGAAGTTTCTCTCCCATTGGCTGTGATCAGGGTCATGTAGCAATATGGCTGGGACACCAGTGGCCATGAAGCTATCTGGCATCCTACCCAGACCAGTGATCCAGAAACAAGAGTGAAATCACAACTCAAGGATTAAAAGCCACATTTGTGAGAGAAGCAAATATGGTGGAGTCAGCACAGGTGTAGATCTTTATTCCAGCTCTGCCACTCAAAAGATGCGTGAGACCTGTCAGCATCCAGGAGGCTCAGCTTTGCCACCTGGGCTCAACAGTGTTTTCAAACCTGCCGAGCTCCTCCTATGCCCATGCGCACAAGAATCCTGGGCAGCCAGGATGCATCTAGCGACATAAAGCAGGAAGTGGCTGGTAGCCGCTGTGGTCAGCCAGGTACTTGGATACCAGACCCTCTATCGCTGCCTCTCAGAACAGAAGGTGAAAGCTCAAGTCACCGAAGAGCCTACCCGCACATCTTCGAAGGATGAGGCAGAGCAGCTCTGAGGGTCCACAGCTGCAGCGTCTGGACTCGCTGCACACAGCCTCTGGAGCTACACAACAGCAGCCCCTGTAATGTGACCCTAAGCAGGACAGTGACACACAGAACTTCACTCACAGCCTGAGCCAATGCTGCTTGACAGCATCTCATGAACTCATGGGTTACAAGCAGACTGTTAAAAGGCCAGCCTCAAGGAATTTTGCCCCTTGGGATGGAGCAGACCAGCCCCCGTTCCTGGCCATGCATTTTCACAAGCACTAGAAATTCAGTCCACCTAGTGGGCTCTGCATTTTCACCAACTGCCCAAATGAAAGTTGATCAATTGCATCTTCCCTTGGAAAGCCAACATTAGCCAGCTCTGGACTACCTCAAACTCAACAGCAGAGCCAGGAGGTTACTCAGGGTAAATACGCACTTTAGAGCGACTCTGCCTCACAATGCTCACACATTCTTACCCCTATCTCTGCCAGGTAGGCTCTTCAATGCTAATGTTGTTTTCACATAAGTGAGCACCCCAGAAGAAAGCCCTTTTGAGTCGGCCATCCTACACAGCAGAGGGACAAAGGAAGTGGGCCAGGTCTGCCCCAAGTGAGGGACTTTCAACCAGACTCAGCTGTGGAAGCCAGCACCAAGCTGCCACCACCAGTTTCAAGTACATAGTAGTCTGACTCAAGGAGAAGGTGCACAATTAGAGGATTAGCATTCTCTAAAAGGAGACAAGGATTAAAACTGAGCAAGGATGGGGCAGAGTCAGGGAAACCGTCGGCAGCCCCGCCTTCTGAGCGTCTGTAGAAACCTGAGCAAGCCAGGCCAGGGGCTTGTAGTACCCTGCAGTAGAGCTGGGTACCATGGATATTCCTGGAGAAGGAGTCCCTAGAACACATGGCAACCCCTAAGTTTCTGCACTGGATAGGAAGTTTAGGGGTTAGAAGTAGAAAAATTGGGACCCCATACTTTGACTCCCATTTGCACCTGGGCGATGCCATGGGAGACAGAGGCAGGGCCTACCATCTTCCACTCAGTGCTCCAGGTACAGTAACCCCTAAGACTCAGCCTGCTTCTCTCCTAGTCCCTTACCCATCTCACCCTGCTTTCAGCTCTATCAGCCTCCCTGTGGAGTCTTCCGATTCCTAGGTATGAACCCAAGGAGGTGAGACCATGACATCCACTTTGTCTCACTGCCACCCAGCCTAGTGAGTTAGGGGGCAGATGAAGATGGGACCAGGAGATGGTCACATGAACACAGGTCAGCCTGTCTCTGCCTGTGGCACTGTAAGCTTGACACCCCGAGGAAGAAATAACCCAGCACTTCGAAGGAGCCCCTAAACAGTCACCTGTCCCTGAGCCTGGCACCCAAGTTTAACAGAAACAGGTCCACAAGCAGGCTCATGGTCCCCATTCCACTTTCATGGAGAACAATGTTGTGTGCTGAGTGCTGTGCCAGAACACTGGCAAGGACACTTTAGAAACCACACTGATGTATCCTCAGGCTAAGAGGGGACACAGTTGTTTAAAGGACCCTCACAAAAAGAGGAAAAGTCCTGGTGATCACTTGATAAGCACCTGCTTACACAGTGTTCCTGAGAGGTGCTTTTTATTGTATTCATGGGGCGCATGTATGCATAATGGTTTTCATGTGCCCTTCTGTTATAAGGTCCAAAACTCACGATATATGAATCTAAACAATCACCTTGCCCAAAGACTAACAGAGGTAGCTCTCCAGGACTGACCAGATGCACATCACATCTAGATGTCCCTGCCCAGGGAGAAGAGGCCTTTGGTCCTGAATACTAGGCTTGTCTCTGGCAAGAAAGACAAAGCTGAGGTGAGCAAGCAGTCTCCAGGTCCCAAGGAAGCCAAAGTAAAGGCCCACATCCCCAACCCCAAGCCATGGCCAAATGGCCCCCACGTACCTAACTCAAAAGGCAGTGGGATTCAAATAGCAGCTCAGAGAGCTCTGGGCTAGACATCCCACACCTGGCTGCTGACCAAGGCCACACAGGCACCTATTCCAAGGGCCTCCCTTTGCCTTTGAGGGCCTGCCCTATTCTCTGTCTGGTTGTGGCTCACAGGTAGAAAAAGGGACAAATTAAAAATCTCTGGACTCCCTATCCTATTTGTACGTGGTGACTATGTCTCAACAGGTGACAAATGCTCTAACTGGCAGGAAACAGCAAGGTCACAGCCTGCTGCTGGGGGTATGTGAGAGGTCTGAAATCAGACTGGCTGCTGGTGAGAGAAACATGCAGCCTATGTCCCAGAGCTGGCCTACACGGGTCACATACTGGCCACCACCCTTCAGAGAGCCCAGAATACTGGGTGCTTTGAAGCCTGCTCAGACAGAAGGCCACTGCTCCTGTTGTTCAGTTCCAGTAATTCCCAAACAAGTATGCAGGTTTCCTTCTTTTGTCCCAGCCTCTGCAAAGCATGTCACTGTCCATGTTTCTAAAATCACAGATATCATCCTGGCCCATAATCTCCAGGAACTTTGGTGGTGACTTGGGGCATGAATTCTAGAGCTCTACTCAACCACAAGACCAAAGGATGCCTGAGGCCATTAAGAGAGAGATTCCATTCAGCCCCCTAAGGGGAAGCTTACCAACCATGCCCAGATGGTGTCCTTCCCACACCCTATATCCTACACAATTTGACCCCCTTACTCCCTTCACAGCCACACCAGGACCAGGCCTGGTGCAGGTGATCAACCCACGTCACAGGAAAGGCCTACATCCATTTCCCTGCAAGCTTACCTTGCATCTCATTCTACCACCCACGCTTTGGGGGGACCACAGTGGGCTCCAAGGGAAGGCCTCCCGAGGTGAACACCAACAAAGAAGGCCCAGAGCCCAACAGAGTTACCACTGAATTCTACCAAAACTTCGAGAAAGACCTAATCCCAACACTCCTCAAATTCTTCAGTAAAACAGAGAGAAAGTACTGGCAAACTCATTCCTAACAGCTAGAATTACAGTGATATCAAAACTGGACAAGGACTTAAGAGAAACAGAAACTACAGGCCAATCTTCTTAATGACATGGATGCAAAAATCCTCACCAAGATGCTGGTAAACAAGAGTCACCACTATTATTCAATGTAGTTCTGGAAACATTAGCCAGAGCAATTAGACAAGAGAGAGAAATAAAAGGAGTAACAATAGGAAAGGAAGAATTTAAATTATCATTATTCACAGTTGACATGTTATCTACATGGAAGACCCCAAAAACTCTACCAAAGACTCCTAGATTCAACAACCAAATTCAGTAGCATAGCTGGATACAAAGTCAACACTCAAAAATCAATAGCCTTCCTGCACATGAATAACAAACTCACTGAGAGGAAATTTAGGGAAAAGACATCTTTCAAAATAGCTTCCAAAAAAAATGAAATATCTAGGAATCAATCTAATGAAGGAAGTAAAAATCCTCTACATTGAAAACTACTGTACTCTGAAAAAGGAGATTGAAGAAGATATCAGGAACTGGAAAAATATCCCTTGCTGTTGGGTAGGAAGAACCAATACAGTGAAAACGGCCATACTTCCAAACCTGGTATATAATGCAATTCTGATCAAAATTTCAACAGCATATCTCACAGAATTAGAGAACATAATCCTAAAATTCATTTGGAACCAGAAGAGACCTAACAGCAAAGGCAATTCTGGAAAACAAAGGCAAAACAGAGGGTATCACAATCCCAGACTTGAAATTATACTACAAAGCTACTGTGATAAAAACAGCATGGTACTGGAAAAAAAACCCCACCCAGACCCAAAGATCAATAGAACAGATTAAAAGATTCAGAAACAATGCCAGACATACTTAGCCACCTTATCTTTGACAAAGGTGGCAAACACACTCACTGAAAGAAAGCTGGCCTATGCAATAAATGGTGCTGGAGAAAACTGGCTTTGCACATGCTGAAGATTAAAATTGGATCCATATCTCTTACTGTGCAGTAAAGTCAAACTGGACTAATCGAAATAGTAAAAGAGAAACATTAAATCTACTGGAAGATAAAATGGGTAAAACTCTTAAAGCCACTGGTGTAGGCAAAGATTTTATGAACAAAATCCTGATCCTATGGGAACCATCACAAAGAATCAAACAACTGCAATCTCATCTTATTAAAAAGCTTTTGTACAGTAAGAGAAACCACCAAGAGTGAAGAGACAACCCACAATGTGGAAAAAAATATCTACCAGCTGTTCCTCAGACAAAGGATTAGTATCGAGAACATATGAAGCATTCAAAAAAATCAGACCTCCCAAATTTAAAGATCCAATTCAAAAATGGGCATCCAAGATCAATTAACACTTCTCAGATGAAGAAGTACTAAATATATGAAAAAATGTTCATCACTGGTCATTCAAGAGAAGTAAAACACTGAGATTCCATCTCACCCCAAAAGGAATGGCTATTATCAAGAAATCAACAAATAACAAAACTTCATAAACACATGGAAATTAAAAAACATCCTCCTGAATAATCACTGGGTCACAGATGAAGTTAAAGAAGAAATTAGACAATTTCTAAAATTAAATGATAATGCCAGTACAATACACCAGAACTTATGGGACACAATGAAAGCAGTCATAAGAGGTAAATTTATAACAGTGAATACCCATAGCAGTGAATACCCCTAACCCCAGCAAGCTCATATAAACAACTTAATGGTGAAACTCAAACTTCTAGGAAAAAAATAGCATGTCAAGCCCAAAGCTCCTATGAAGAAGAAAATTAGGGGCTAGGGATATAGCTCAGTGGAATAAGCACCTGCCTGGCAAGTGCAAGGTCCTGAGTTTGATCCCTGGTACTGCCAAAAAAAGAAGAAAATTATAAAGATCAGAGCAGAAATTAATCCAGTGCTGGCTAAGAAAACAATAGAATCAATCAGTTGAAGAGTTGGTTCTCTGAAAAATGAAAACTGACAAGTTCTTAGCCAACCTTACCAAAAAAAAAGCAAAGAAAAGACTCAAATCCATGCAATTAGGAATGAAAAAGGTAAAATCACAACAGGTTCTGCAGAAATCCAGATCATCAATACCTACTTCGAGAACCTGTATTCTAATAAGATAGAAAACACAGAGGAAATGGACAGATTCCTAGATATTTATGAATTACCAAAGCTGAATCAAGAACATAAAAAAATTCTAAATAAACTAGTATCAGTCAATGAAATTGAAGATGCAATGAAAAACCTACCAACAAAAAAATCCCAGGCCTTGATGGATTCACCACTGGATAAAAAAAAAATTGTTTTTATACTACTCAGCCATAAAGAAGAATAAACTTGAGACATTTATAGCTACATGGATGGACCTTGACATCACACTTTTAAGTGAAGTATCACATTGTCTCTCTAGTGTGAGAAACTAAGTGTAAATAAGAACCAAAATGTAGAATAGAAATTGTGACTGTTCAAAAGAGAAGGGAAATTAGGGAGGGGTGGGGAGGAAGGAAGGAAAAAGAAAAAAATGAGAAAAGAAAGATAAAATGGAAATAAAGTTTTATAAATGAGGGGAAGAGGGGTTGAACAGAAGGGAGTGAAATGGAAAAAAAAGAGGAATCAAGATATATCATATACAGGTACAAATTCCATATGATTAACTTTTTTTTTCTTTTTTATTTTTGAGACAGGGTCTCGATATGCAGTTCAGGCTGGCCTTGAACTCACAACAATCCTCCTGCCTCAGCCTCCAGAGTGCTGGGATTATAGGCGTGTGCCATCATGGCCGGCTCTCTATGATTGACTTTTATTTTTACTTTTTTATTTTTATTTTTTGGTCTTTTTGAGACAGGGTCTTGCTATGCAGTTCATGCTGGCCTTGAGCTCACTCCGTAGCCCAGGCTGGTCTTGAACTGGCAACAACCCTCCTGCCTCACCCTCCTCAGTGCTGGGTTTACAGGTATGCACCACCACACCCAGTTTCTATGACTAACTTTTAAAATGCTAAATATTTTGGGAATGTTTGACTACACATTACATACTAAACTATGGATAATTTTCTTAGATCGGTTAATGATTTTTATTTTGTTTCCTTTTAGTTTGGTTTATTTATTTTGAGACAGGGTAGTTCAAGTTGGCCTAGAACTCACTGTATAACCCAGGCTGGCCTCAAACTCATGGCGATCTCCCTGTGTCAGCCTCCCAAGTGCTGGAATCGCAGGCGTGCACCACCCTGCAGGGCTCTAGAAATATTACATTTTGCTTTCACAATTCACTTGAGATAAAGTCAACAAATAAAGCAAAATTTTAATAATTGCTGAATTTAGTAAAGAGTATACAGGTTATTACTATCCTTTTGACTTCCTTCTAGGCTTGAAATTTGTCAAAGTAAAAAGTTTGAGGAAAATAAAATGGATAAGTTCACTCAAAAAAAAAAAAAAATTAACCATCATGACCAAGTCGGTTTTACCCCAGGGATGCAAAAAGGATTTAGCATATGTAAATTAATAAATGTAATACATCACATAAACAGAGGCAAGGACAAAATTCACACACAATCATCTCCACAGACACAGAAAAGCCTCTAAAGAACCCCAACATCCATTCATGATAAGAACCCTGATGAAAATAAGCATGGAATCATCTTATTTTAAACTGATGAAAGCCATTTAAGACAAACCCACTGTCAATATCACAATAAATGGGGGAAAAATTAAAGCTTTTCCTCTAAAACTCAGGAACAAGACAAGGGTGTCCACTAACTACTCCTGTTCAGTATAGTACTTGAAACTGTAGCCAGAGCAACCAAGTAGGAGAAAGAAATAAAAGGGATACGTACAGGAAAGGAAAAACGATCTTCTACATGGAAGATCCAAAAAATTCCACTAAACCCAGTAATAATAAATAAATTCAGCAAAGTACTAACATACAAATATACAAAAATCAATAGCACTCCTGTACACCAATGAACCCACCAAGAAAGAGACTAAGAAAACAGTCCCATTCACCACAATGTTTTAAAAAATTAAATACCTAGGAATCAACCTAACCAAGGAAGTGAAAGACCTCTATAACCTAAACTATAATATCCTCAAAAAAAGAGATTAAAGAGCATATCAAAAATGGAAAGACATCCCCTGTTCCTGGATAAGCAGAACCAGTATTGTCAAAATGGCCATATTACCTAACTAACATACAGATTAAGTGTAATACCAATCAAAATACCAACAGTATTCTTCACAGAATTTAAAAAATCCTAAAACTCATGATCAGGAGAGACCTAGAATAGCAAAAGCAATCCTGTGCAACAAGAGCAAAGCAGTCGGCATCACAATGCCAGATTTCAAGTTATGTTACAAAGCTACAAGGATTAAAAACAGCATAATATTGGAAAAAAAAGCACCAGCCATGCAGATCAGTGGAAGAGAACAGAGGATGCAGAAAAACCCAGGCACATTCTGCCATCTGATTTTTGACAAAGGGGCCAAAAACATATGCTGGAGAAAAGACAGCTCCTTTAACAAGCGATGCTGGGAAACATGGTTATCCATGTAAAATACTCACATCTCTCACCCTGAACTAAAATAAAATCAAAGTGAATCAAAGGCCTAGAAAGTAAAACAGAAACACTGGGCTGGGGATACACCTCAGTGGAAAAAGCTCCTGCCTGCCAAGTGCAAGGTCCTCAGTTCAATCCCCAGTACCACAACAAACACACAAAAAACCAGAAACACTGAGTCTGCTGGAAGATAAACGTAGGTAAAACTCTTGAAGACATATACATAGCAAGGACCTTCTAAACAGAACTCTAATTCTACAAGAAATAATACCAACGATCAACAAATAGGATCATATCAAGTAAAAACGTTTCTGTGTAACAAAATAAACAACCAGCAGAGTGAAGACACAACCTACAAAATGGGGAAAAAATGTTGCCAGCTCCCCCTCAGACAAAGGGCTAACATCTAGAATATATAAAGAACTGAAAAAAATTAGATTCCCCCAAATAAAAGACCGCAAAGTGGGTAAGTGAAATGAATACTTAGAAATATAAACGGTCAGTAAGTACATGACAAAAACATGCAGCATCTTTGATCGTTTGAGATATGCTGATCAAAACAATATGATAGCCCATCTTACTCCAGAGGAATGGCTACCATCACGAATTCAGAAAACAAACACTGGTGGGATTATGGGGACAGAGAAATCCCTCTACATTGTTAGTGGGAAAGAAAACTAGTAAATCAATATGGAAATCAGTATGGAGATTTCTCAAAATACTAAATACAGAAATTCCATCTGACTCAGATACACCTCCTCTAGTTGTCTTCTCAGAAGAGCTGAAGATATCATACTACAGTGATACATGCAAATCTGTGCTTCTAGAAGCACAACTCACTAAGTCTTGGAAATAGCCTATATGCCCATCAACAGATGAATAAAGAAAATGTGGTATATATACACAATGAAGTACTACTCAGCCATAAAGAAGGATAAATTTAAGTCATCTGTAGGCAAATGGATGCACCATGAAACCATAATGCTAAGCAATATAAATTAGGCACAGGTTAAATACTGTATGGTTTCTCTTATATGTGAAACTCAAAGTATAAATAATTTAAAGAACAAAATAAAAGATAGACCATTGGAAACCAGCAGGTATACTTTTTGCAGATGGGAAGAGGATTTAGGATGGAGAAGGGGGGAGGGGGAGGAAAGAGAGGATATAAAAAGACTAAGATACAACCCTTTTTTTGTCCTCACTTGTTGCTTTTGGTGTCTTCCACCACTTTGAACTGCTGCCCTCTGCCATGTGCCACCCTGGAGCCAGCTGATATGGACTAAACTTCTACAAACTGTGAGCTAAATTAACTTTTCCCCTTTAAAAAAAAAGAGACTAAGATACAACACGTGTTGCTGCATCTCCCGACTATGATGTATTCTTATATATCACAAGCATGTACAAAAAAAAAGACAGACTGCGCTTCAGCCCAACTCCACCCTGCTCAGCACCAGGCTGATGCCCTCACCTGATGCCCATGCAGCGTGTAGAGCAGCCGGCCCTCCATCAGGTCCAGAATCTTTAGCGTTGAGTCGTTGGAGGCTGTGATCAGGTAGTTTCCCGATGGGTGGAAAGAGAGGGCGTTCACCGCTGCACTGTGCACTGGAGAAAACCACCAGTCAGGGGATGGCCAGGAGGCTCAGAGAGCACAGCTGATGCCTGAGACAGCCAAGTGGGGTCAGCACATGGCAACAAGGTTGGGCCAGGATGGCCACTGCCCAGAAGAGCTGTGGGTCCCCTGCCACCACCAGCACCACCACCACCACTATAGATTTTCCAGGAAAGCGGCACAACCAAGGAATAAGAAAAGACTCAGCCAGAGCCAAGGGACGGCAATAGGAGACACAGGAGGAAGAAACACACATGGCAAGTCAGAGGCATCAAGTGGGGCAGGGGCTAAGGTGAGCCTGCCCCACCTCCCTGAGCTCCTGGTGACATGCAGAAACTTGCCACTGGTATACCCCGATCCTGAGCTGGAGTTTCCACTTTGGGGTGGGGAGATAATAGTTGCCTCCCAAATGGCAGTTATTAACTGCCACAGCACCAAGAAGAGGGCCCAAGCAGGTCACATGGGCAGAGCAATGTGTGGACCTGCTCATTAGCCCAGTGCCTCCATACATACCCACTACCCTGGGGCGGCTTAGGAAAACCAGTAGGGCTCAGATGACCAGGATCCACCCAGGTCTGTACTGCCACAGACATAAAGGTAAGTTTGAAAAACAAGCCCTCATCACAGGAGAAGCTGCAGGAACTACTGCTGGGCCAGCAAACACACCCACCATGAACAGCCACCAGCACAGCCCCTCAGATGCCAATCCGGCTGGTGTGCTGAGGCACTGGAGAGTATGAAGACGTGTTCCCAAGCATATGTAGGGGAGACAGCCAAGGCTTTACATAACAAGATATTTATATCTGAACAACATCCTCCAAGTGCCAGGAATTCCAAGAGGCTGCCTAGAGGAGTTGAGGGTCTTTACAGCCACTATAGAGGCAAAATACATAGACCCTACTGCCTGCACTGGGATGAAGGCCACTCCTGCCCCACTTAAGACAAAGCTGGCAGAAGAGCAGTCAGTTATAGGAAGGTGGGGAAAGGGAGGGCGAGCTCAGAGACCCTGGTGCTTGCCAGCAACAAAACTGCAGAGTCAGTGTGTGGACACTATACTATTGGTCCAACCCACCCAAAGGAGAGACTCTTCCTCGGGGGAAAGGCAGCAAAAGCCCTACTCTACTACAAATGCCAGGAATATAAAACACCTGGAGCCAGTTTCTCCCAAAGGGCTCAGCCTGGCATGCCAGGCTTTTGGGAATGCCCCCCTTGCACACCCACTGTCCTCATCCACTGGCCACTCTAGCCTCCACTCTCACACCTCTCTGCCTCCAGAGAGTTGTAAAGAGGGACATCCAGGGATGCCTCATTTTAGGAGCTATCCCCTGCACAATATGCGCACTCAACGGTTCAACTGTCCCACAGTGACACTGCACCCAATTAATACTTTCCATCTCAAAACATCAAATAAAGGGGGTAGGCCTGACCTGCTAGCTACTTAAGAACCCTCCAACAAAAACAAAAACAAAAAACCCTCTAGGACTTGGGGAGTGGTTCAGTGGGAAAGCATATACTTAGCATGTATGAAGCCCTGGGTTCAATTCCCAGCACTGCATTTAAAAAATGAAAAAACTAAAAATCCTCCAAGACCACGGCTTTGTAGAGTAGAATTACAGGGACATGCTAGGGACCAGTGGCCAGAGAACTGGGACTCAAGAGTTCATACTCAACCTTCTGGAGAAGATCAGGCTAAGTCGCTCATCAGCCAGCCAAAGAGACTGCCTCTGCTAGTGATCCAGAGATAAAACGCTAGAGGCACCACAGTGCAAAGAGTCCTGCACAGGAATGGTGGGCCGAATGCCGGACTGGGAGGCTGGAGATCCAGATTCATGACCTCCTGGCTAATGACCATGGACAAGCTTCATGCTTCTCACTGGTGAAATAGGGAGAGGTCCTGCCTTGATGGCCATGCAGGCTTGTCAGTAGATCATGGACCTGCACGTGCCTATAAACCACAACCACACTGTGGGTGCTGGGATGGGGGCTGCCGCTCAGATGTCTGAACAGTCTTACCGTGGGCTCAGAGCATATGGAGCCAGGGCTATTGGCACTCCCAGGAATCCACCAGCCTGTCAACTTACTGAATTGGGAAATCAGAACTGCTTTCTGCAATCACAGGCCAGAGCCAAGAAACTCCTTGCCTTGGAAGAGAGTTGGCCAGGCTGAGACAAAGAGTGCCAGGTATCTGTTATAGGCCAAAGCCCTAAGCAGGCTTCAACTTCAAACCAGGACAGGAAGTGGCCTCCATACAGCATGACCAATGGATAGCTGGACACACATTACAATGTAGTTAAACAAATTCTCATGCTAGGCATGGTGGTATATGCCTCTAATCACAGCACTTGGGAGACTGAGGCAGGAGGACTGCTGTGAGTTCAAGGTCAGCCTGGGCTACATCGCAAGTTCAAGTAGCTAGTGCTCATCCAGAGTCAGCAGAGAAGACACTGGACATCACTGTGTCCTTAAAATCTTTCTTCTGGTTTCACAGCAATCAGGGACAGAAAAGAGATCAGGCATCTGCTACCACAGTCTTGAGAACCCTACTTGGGGAATCAGCCACCAAAAAGACCCCACAGCACCTGTCAGGGTGGGGGCCTCCTGGGTAGTGTGATTCAGCTAAGGAGTTCTCTGAGAAACCCCTGGACCTGAGCAAAGCTGGTCAGGTCCCTCCATCAGCAAAGAGGGTGAGAAGTGTGTCTCCTAATAAGCCCTGATCCACGTGGCTCACTGAGCCCTTGAAGGTGAGCCTCCAGGCTGGGAGACAAGTCTGCTCTCCTATGAGCACCCACCAGGTACCTCCACATTGCACAGGGAACTTGGGGCTCCAGCTGTGTTTACAGTGTGCACCAAGTCCCTCCAAGACCGATCTGCCCTGGGGTGGCTGAGAAACAAGGTGCTTTGGGCTCACTGAGGAGCTTCATCCCATGCAGTGAGGACAGCAGCAAAAGCAGACTGATAGCTGTCAGGAGAGACTACTGGCCAGATGCACCCAAGCCCACTCAGCACTTCGCCCTGGTGTCCCCCTGACCCACCGATCTCTGCAGCCCCGCCATCCCCAAGCTCTGCGAGCACCAAAGGCCCTTTCCCGAGCACTCACCACCCTCCTCATCTACTCCACTCCCGACTACCCGTTCCACTCTGCCCTCTTTTCTTCCTCTTCTGGCTCCTCCTCTGTGCAGCCCCCCCATGCTGGAGACGGGGCTAAGGCCCTGAATCTGCTTTGTGGGGCTGTTTCTTCTGTGCGCTTCACTGGTCGGGCCCCCAGCACGGCCTCGGCCCTTTTCTCATGCCCCTCCTTCCCCACAGTGTTAGTGTCTTCCTCGGCCCAATCTCCACAAGACAGCCCCTGGACCCCGACCCCTCCCGAGGCAGGCCTTCACCTTGACAATGGCCACAGACAGCCATCAGGGTGTACACCAGCCCCCTGTCAAGTAGACCACTGCGCTTCTCTTAGATAACCTCATCCCTTCATTCTGCAGCGACAGGCCATTCTCAGCTCTGCCAGTCCAGCCTTGTCTTTGAGACCCTGGGCCAGAAAGAGCATTCAAGGCTTTCCCCAGATAGGTACCTGCTACTGTGCCCTATGAACAGCAAGTCCAAGCTCCTGATCCATCAGGATTGGGCCTGGACTTTCCTGGAGTCACCTAGAGAACCTCTCCTCTCAGTGCTATAAGACTCACGTGCTACAAGACACACACCCAGCCTTGTTCCCTTATAGAGAGGAAATAGCCTGCACTCTTGACCACTGTTCCACCTCATGACCTTCCCACAGCATCTTCCTGCCGAGGCCCTCCCTGCTCTATACCTGCCCCTCCTTGCCCTTAACTCAGACCTGCTATAGAGCAGAAGAAAGGCCTCTAAGCCTGGAAGTCAGGAGGGCTAGACCTCTCTGAGTGGAGGGCAGACCCTGCTACTGTTCTGGCCTAGCAGACTGAAAGCGTCAGCATCAGTGACAGGTATGAGGGCGCCCTGCATTGGAAAGACATGGTTTTTATAGCTGGGCCCTGACACCTGGTGGTAGTGGAGGGTACTGTGGATCTTGACCAACCTGGCTGCTCTCACCAAACCAGGAACAAGAGATTCCATCATCACCATCATCATCATCCCTTATTCCCATTTTGCACCAGGGTTTACTCGGCAATTTTGTTTTGTTTTGTTTTGGGGGTAATACTGGGAATCAACTTGATCCCAGGGACTTTGCACTGGGATATACATCGCCAGCTCTTTTATAAATGTATTGAGCCTTTTATAAATGGTGGAACACACCTGTAATCCCAGCATTTAGGAGGCTGAGGCACAAAGACCACTGTGAGTTCAAGGTCATCCTAGGCTAAACAGTGAGCTCAAGGCCAGCCTGCGCTACATAGCAAGACCATGTGTCCAAAAATAAAAAGTTTAGAGATGAGGTCTTGCTAAGTTGCCTAGTCTGGGTTCAAACTCACAGTCCTCCTGCATCAGCCTCCTAGAATGCTAGGGTTATAGGTGTGCACTGCTATTCTCAGTTCCGGACACAAATCAACTCATAAATGCTCTAACACCACCTGTAAGACAGGACCTGTCATTGTACCAGAAGCCCCAGGGAGTTAAGTGACCTGCCCAATAACATAAAACCGAGAATGCTGACGCTAGATTCTACCTTCCCCTGGTGTCCCACGCCAGGATCTTCTCCTACTTCTTGGGAGGTTGGCTCACCTCAGCTATCCCAAGAAAGTGCTGTCTTCAAGCATCTGAGATGGTCAAAAAGTGCTTGTGAGGGTGCTGGGGAAACCGAAACCTGAGCCCTGCCCCGTGTAGTGACATATGCTTGTAATCTCAGCACTAAGGTGGCCGAGGCAGGAGGATGACCCTGAGTTCAAGGCCAGCCTGAGCTACATAGTGAGACCCTATCTCAAAAAAAAACAAAAACAGGCCAGGTGTGGTGGTGCATGCCTGTAATCCCAGCACTCGGGAGGCTGAGGCAGGAGGATTGTCTGGAATTTGAGGCCAGCCTGGGCTACAAAGTGCGTTCAAGGCCAGCCTGAACTGCATCGTGAACTATTGTCCCAAAAAGACAAAACAAAAACAGTAACAAACCAGAGCCCTGCACCTGTGTCAACTCCTGAATGTTCCCAAAGGCTACAGTAAAATCAGCAGCACAGTCCTGGGCCTGGCTCCCAAGCCCTCAACTAAATCTACCTTCTACATGGGCGCATGGCTCTATACCCATGGAGGAATTCATGAAACCAGAACCTGAGCCAGAAGTGATCAAGGTCCCACCAACACTGACCTCTATGGACATCTCTGCCCCCAGGGCCCTGAAAGGCAGGGCCTACATGACAGGGAGAGGTAAGCAGCACAGGCAGCCACTGACAACTGGCTCTCATAGAGAGCCCAGCCAGACACCCACTGAGGACATCCAGCTGCAGTATTTGTGAGACTCTATCATCTCATAGTTGGCACCAAAGGGCTTGGTAGAAGCCATGAGGTACCACAGCCCAACTCCCAGCCAGTGCTCCATGCCAGGGCAGCCCCAACAGTCTATTCATCTGTGGCTGTCCCAACAGACCAAGACTCCCCTACCACCACCACTCTACTGAAGCACCACATCAATGACCCAAACAGCCAGCACCAACCCAGTCCAACCACGGCTCCCCCACGCCCAGAACACTGTCCGGCACTCACACTGATAATGCTGCAGCAGCCGGTGAGTCCGCACATCCCACACCTTCACAGTGTTGTCCATGCCTGCAGCAGCAACACATGTACCACTGGGGTGGAAGTCCACATAGGTAACAAAGCTGAAAGACAAGGGGTATCACGCACTACAGGAGGTCCGCTCTGCTGCAGGGTGGGCCCAGAAGTGTCTATTACTCTCCCATCCCTTTGTACCTGTTCACGCCATTCTCTCAGACCAAAATGCCTCTTTTCTGCCATGTTTCTTTAGTGAACAGCCGCAGGAGAGCAAAAAGGAGCAGGCGAAAACACTGGCCAGCAGTGAACTAAGGCAGACATACCAAGCACCAAGTCCTATCATTTTGCCGGTGGAGGTGCTAAGGGTCAAAGCCAGGAGCACTGTACCACTGAACTATATATATCTCCGGGCTTTCCCCCTTTTTTGTGGACAGGGTCTCACTAAGTTGCCCTTCAACTTGCAATCCTACCTCAGCCTCCAAAGTAGCTAGGATTATAGGCCGTTACCACTGTGCCTAACCCATCAACTTTTAAATACAAGTAGAAATGGCTGTCTTCAGACCTAAACTTGGGCTACTCTAGGCCCTGGAACTGGAGCTGATACTCTTACTAGAGCTGACTCCAGGGCAGGTCTTACTAGCTGAGGAAAAGGAAGGAAGATCCAGCAGGGACCTTGCCTATGGCCTGAGAAGGGCAGAACCTCGGGTCCATTACGTTAAGCCTCCTCAAACACAGGCTCCTCCCTTTCTCCAAGAAAGAGTACAATATAAATAGCCAGCACCTGAGGAGGCTTCCATTCATAAAGCTATTGACACAGGTAACATATTAAGAAGCTCTACAGTGCAGTTTGGGGGTCTGAGTTCAACTGCTCTCAGATATGTTGCAGTTCTGAACTAGAAAGTAAAGGCAGAAAAGAGAGGTCCAAAGAACTATATGGCCAGAGGTCAAATTGTCCGTGGGACGGGGATGGGGCTTTTGTGCACAAAAGAAAAGATGTAGGGTCTACACAAAAGGTATTAGCTGAGGAGTGAAGAGGCATGGCTGCTGTCCCTCAAGTCCAGCTCCTGAAGGCTACTGGCCTCCTCGTGTCAGGATGGAGCTTAGTGCTGCAGCACCCACAGTGTGTGAACAGCACTGGGCACTTACCCGCCATGCTCACAGTACGAGTGGACACACTCCCGGCTGGTCTTATCCCACAGCTTGACAGTCTTGTCATCACTGGCAGACACGATGAGCCGCCCATCAGGGGAGAACCTGAGCCAGAAGCACTGATGAGCAGTTTTCTATAACCACTTTCCCTGCAGGCCTACTAACTGACCAGAAAATGTCTAGGGTTACATGCCTGCCCTGACCCCTGAGTGGCCCCTAGAGTGGGCAGATGGGGACCCTCTCTGAGAAGGATAGGAGCAGTATCTTCCCCACAGTAAGCACAGAGTAGCAGAATGCCAAAAATAACCCCACAGTGCTGCCTGTTGGCATTCCTAGCATGCAGATGGTCAGGAGGCCCACAGCAGGAAGTGAACTTGCCCTGAGTCCTCTGAGTCAGCAAAATACAATTGCAAATGAAAAGGCATGGAGGGTCTGGGGACCATGACCCAAGACCTGCTGTGGCATGACACCTACTTTGCTGACCCAGGCCCTCACACTTTTGGGACCCTGACCATGAGACTTAGAGCAGTCAGGGGCCTCCCAGGACAGAGGACTGCTGCTGCCCAAGGGAACAAGTACTTGCATAGGGTCCCCAGAAGAAAGTTCAACAGTCCAGCCTCTGACTCCCATAGCTTCCTAGTGTTTCCTGGCCACCTTTAAGCCGTCCTCTAGAGTACAGATTTGACAGGTATTGTACTCTGGGGTTTTGCAAGGGGAACAATACAATACAGGACATATTTTATAAGATTATAATAGTCACCCAAAGATCATACACAAAAAGAAAGTGCAGGAAATCTGTTCACACACTAAAGACCAAAGAATACAGCTGTGAGGGCCTGGATCCCACAGCAATGTCCTGCATGAGTCCAGCTGAAGACCTAGAACCCATAACAATGTCTCCCACAAATCCAACTACAGGCCAAGAGCCCACGACAATGTCTCATGTAGGCCTGTTTCACGCATCTGTGCTGGGAAAGCCCAAAGGTCAGTGATGGAATCTAGAAAGTCTGTGCCAGTAGGATGAAGGATCTGTGCTAGCAGGCTGAGAGATCTACACTGCAGCCAGAAAGCAATGCTCAAAGTAAGAACCAGAGCTCCCCCGAAACGTACCACAGCCATTCACAGCAACAGTGAGGTGCCAAGCTCCTCTGATGATGAGGAAAGCTGAGTTTCCATCAGGAAAGCTAACGTGACAAGCTTTCTCAGGAGACTGAGCAGTGCATCATATTCCTGTCTGAGGTAGGAAGCAATGCTCAAAGTGCAGACCAGAGGCCCCCCCCCAAAAGTGAACCATAGCCATTCTCAGCGACAACAGGGTCCTGAACTCCTCCTCTGACAAGAACAACCAAGTTCATCAGGAAAGCCAGCATGACAAACTCCTCTAGGCAAACCAACAGTTCTCTACAGCTTCCCAGCAGCTTCTCAACAGCTTCACACACTGCCCTCTCAGGGGCACACTGCCTGGCCTCCCAGGCCTTCTGAAATCTGGGTGGAAGCCTTCTTAAGCTTATAACTCATGCATTCTGCATGTGCCTAAAACCAGCACCACGTGGATGATGCCAACGTCCACTGCCAGCTGGAGCAGTAGCCAGGCTTTCTTCTCTCTTGGCTACAGGGGTCGAGCGCCTGGATCACTGGGCACTCTGAACCTGATTCTGAGGAACAAATTCTCTATACCGCCACCATTCTGGAACCTGGTGTGGCCAACGCCATCCTAGAACATGGCGCTCTGTGGCTCTCTCCTCAGAGCAAATGTTTTCACTTTTGCAGGTCTGAGGCTACAAAGGGTGGAGGCTTGCTACTTCTTGAGATGTCCTCAAGCCATCTTTTCAATTCTCCTGTCCCTTCTCAGCAATTGAAATCTCTTCAGTTCTACCTTTGCAGTCCAGTTTTACTGGAGCTTCTTTCTGGCCAAACTCACAATGTTTAAACTCACCTTACTGGACTCTCTGTTCTTGATCTCAACATAAATCTGGCTAAAAGCCCCCAACAGTAGCCGTGCCACAGCCTCAACATTCAACTGTCTTGAAATTTCTTCAGCCCACCTAATCAGTCCACTGCCGAAGTCTCTGCACACAAACAAAATGCGGACAAACTTTCTGACAAGCCATAACACATCGTCTGGAGTCCAGCACCTAATGCAGTCCTTCTTCCCAGCAGAAACCTCACAAGCCTGGTCTTTACCAGCAGGATTTCTATCAGCCTTCTGGTCTTTTGAGCTCTGACCAGAATCTCCCATACAGAACAGCCTAAGGCGTTCCAGCTCTACTCTTTCAGGCGATATCTCTGTACTTTTCCAAACTCTTCCCACAAGCCATTCCTAAAGACTCTTAAACCACATGGTCAGGTATAGTCATAGCAATGACCCCACTTCTCTGGTACCAAATTTAGTCTTGGTTACTTTTCTGTTGTTGCTGAGACAAAATACCCAATGCCCAGAATTAATGAAAGAAAAGTTTATTTAGCTCACGGTTTGTGGAGGTTTCAGTTCATAATCAGCTGGCTCTAGGGCCGAGTGGCACATGCTAATAGTTCATGGCAGATAAAGACAACACAGGCAACAAGAGCAAAAAAAGGGGAGGAACAGCAACAAGCCTCTTTCCCTCCCTTATACTGTATTCAGGCTACCTGCCCCAGGGTAATTGTAGCACTCAAACCCAAAATCCCAGCATTGGATCATGAATTAATCACAAACTCTAGAAGCTGGCCCCATGACTGCATGAGGCTTTGCAGGGACATCTAGACACAAACCGCAACAACAGGAGGAAGCTCTGTTTAAAAAATCCCAATAAGGAAAAAAAAAAAAACCCAATAATCTAGAAGTAGGCATATCAGTGTCTGCCAGTTCTTGGATCATGAAAAGCCTTCCTGGCTCCCCATGTACAGAGCACAGCTCCCTTACTGAAGGGGACTCATCTGGTAGCTCTGCAGCAAAATCAAAGTTTGAGGCAGAGAACACCTCAGAGGACGGTAGATCAGTCTCAAGAGCAGACTCAGGTTCAGAGTAGACTCAGGTTCAGAGCTCAGCTCTGTCACCCACCCACCAAGTCTGAGATGAGATACTGCACTGTTCTGAGCCTGTTTCCTTATCTGCACAATGGAAATTATACCACCTGCCGGGCACAGCTCTCATGAGCAGCCAGAAGAAACTCTAGAGCAATAGCACTCCCAGTGTCTTACTATTGACACTGCAACTGCCAAGAAGTGGCTCCTGTTGCTTCGGATGGGGCTTCCTCAGCACAGATGTCAGAGGGTCATCATGGCTTGAGAGAGATTAAGCTCAGTGAGACTTTTCAACAAATATGATGCAGGAACTATTATTGTTGCCATTTGAAAAATGAAGGCAAGGCTCAGGAAGATCAGAGTGACTAAAGAACACAACCAAGGTCACAAGCTGGCACCTAACACCCCTGCTGAACCCCAAGTCCCTCCAGACAAGACAAGGCTCACCTGGCACAGCGGACCCAGTTGATGTGCTGGCTCAATGAGAACAGGAATCTCTGGCGATGTGTTGACCACACCTTGATTGTCTTGTCATCAGAAGCCGTCACAAGGGACTGGCCATCACTGGAGAAGTGGACACTCCTCACCGTGGCTGTGTGCGCACGAAACATAGTCGACTCACCTTTGCTATGAGGACAGAGAATCAGAGTCAGGAAACCTGTAATAGTGATGTGAGGGCTCCAAGCTTATCAAACCCCTCCCCAAAGTCAGTCCAGGCCTGAGCACCCCAGTTCCCAAAAAAGGAGGCCAGAACCTCCCCCATAAAGCAGAGTCCCGCCTCTCCCACCCCCACCCACATGTGAGTAGCACAAGGGAGCGGTCCTTTCAGTGGTGTGGATTTACCACTATAGCCAGTCCAGACCCAGGATATGGGTTGGGGGCAGCTTTGGCACCAGGGATCCGCATGCAGTCAAGTCCTTCAAAGTCTGTAACTCACACGTTCGGTACCCAGATTCGGACAGTCTTGTCACGAGAGCCTGAGGCAAGCAAATGTCCCGAGGGGGAGAAGTTCACACAGGTGACAGCATCCTTGTGGCCTGTGAAGCGGTAGGCACGTGCCTGGGGCTTCATGTGCCAGACCATGAGGCAGGAATCCATGGAGCCACTGGCTAGGGAGAACGGGTGATGCTAAGATCTTCGTCTCTAGCAGGCCTCAAGCCTCCCAAGGATCCCGGGGAGGCAAGAGGAACATCACAGCCATCTCTTTATTCCCAGAGAAGGTCCCCACAGGGTCAAATTCCACACCTCAGTGACTGTTCACTGGAAGTTTGGAAAGCCTATGGCCTGGCAATTCTCCAAGCAGCAGATTGACAAGATCCTCACATGCCAGCCCTGGGCAGTATGCACGGCTCTGGAAGAACTCATCCCCAAGGAGCCACAGGTCACTCTACAGACATACCCTGAGGGCACTGGAGCGAGCCAGCCCAGCCCAAATAGCCTTTTACCAGTGTGAGGGCACGATTCAATAGGAAGACTAAAGGAGATCCCCACAAAATAAAAAATGACTGCAGTTCCCTCTTTACCCATAGCCTCAAAGAGATCTTGACAACAGTATGAACAGGTGAGATGAATCTATAGGAACAAGAGGGCTACAGCCAGGCAAGCAGTGTGTGAGCACACACGTGACCAAGGGAGGGGGCACCCAGATGCAGCGAAAGCACCACGGCATTGTGCATGTTTCTGGCTCTGCTCAACACCCTTCTCACTGCAGCCTCTTTAACAACGTGCACCACACTGTTATAGGCAGCCGAGTCCAGCACCCAAGGAAAAGGAACTGCTGTTCATAGCCTGTGCCATGGGACAGAACTGAGATGACTAGGACGTGTGCAGAGAAAAGCTCAACCCAGACTCACTCTCAAAGGCTGTGTAACCTTGGCAAGGTCCCCAACCTCTCTGAACCTTAGAAGTTTTGCATGTAAAATGGAAGTGATGAAGCCCAGCCCCAGAGTGGGCAGGGAGAATCAGAACGCAGGCCCAGACAAAGCATCTATACCCTTGCCAGGCTCTGCTCCCCACGTCACATCCTGCTTGTTAGTGCCCAACCCAGTACCTTCTCTTACCCAGTTGCTTCGTATTGAGACTGAAGTCCACACAGGTGACAGCATCTCGGTGGCCCTTAAAATGCCTCTCCAGTGAGGGGTCTTCCTGCCAGAGAGCCAGAGTCAGTGAGAAGAGTGCTGCCCTAGGGCCAAGACTTCCTACAACAGCCAGCAGGGCTTAAAAATGCTCATAGCATGACTTGCATCCACAGAAACTCCTTAGGAAACCCAGAAAAGCTATCAGAACTGTGTAATTAATAAGTTCAACAAGGAAATAGGCTACAAAATCAATACGCAAGAAAACGTGGTATTTATATACACTGGACTACTACTCTGCCAAAAAGATAAACTTGAGGCATTTGTAGGTAAATGGATGCACCTTGAGACCATAATGTTAAGTGAAGTAATAAATCAGACACACAAGCTTACCTATCATATGGCTTCTCTTATAAGAGAAACTAATATATGTATATATGTACATACATACACACACACACATACACGTACATATATACAAATTCATGTAGTGTGTGTAAAGAGAAACATAAATAGGAAGTAGAGAGGTCTTTTTCAAAGAGATGGAGAGACAAGAAACAGAGGGAGGGGGAAGGAGTGTAGGAAAAGGAGGTGGGAAAGAAGAACCGAAGAGGAGAAACAAATGAAAGTAGAGCTTCTGCAAATAGGGAGGGTACCAAGAGCTGGAAGGAGCAGTAGAGGAGAAAACAAAATTTAGAATGTGCTATGTATATGTACCAACTATCACAATGAATACAATCATTGTGTACTGCAAACATTAGCTAAAATAATACAAATTTAAAAATCAACGCACAAAGAAATTAATTGTATTTTTGCATATTCACAATGAACAACCTGAAAAATAAAGGAAACAATTCCACTTATAATAAATAAAAAATAAAATCCTAGGAACAGTTAACAAAAGAAGCACAAGACATATAACAAAACTACTAAACTTCAATTGTAAGAAATTAAAAAGAACTTTAAAAATGGAAAGATAGCTAGGTGTGGTGGCGCATGCCTGTAATCCCAGCACTCGGGAGGCTGAGGCAGGAGGATTGCTGTGACTTAGAGGTCAGCCTGGGCTACAAAGTGAGTTCAGAGCCAGCCTGAATTACACAGTGAAACTTTGTCTCCAAAAAGGCAAAAACAAAACAAAAACAACAAAAATAAATAAATAAAAATGGAAAGATAACTCATGCCATGTATTGGAAGGTAATATTGTTAAGATGCAATACTCTTCAAAATCAATCCAGATTCAACATAATTCCTACCAAAATCCCATGGAGCATTTCTGTAAAAACTGACAAGCTGATCCTGAAATCAGTATGAAAACTTGCCAGGTGTGCTGTGGCACACACCTGCAATCCTAGGACTCAGGGGGTTGAAGCAGAAGGATTGCTCTGAGTTCACGGCCTGCCTGGGCTATATAATGAATACAAGACCAGTCTGAACTACATAGAGAGACCCTGTCTCCAAAATCAAACCAAAAAATATGCCAAAAGAAAGATATAAACATCTCCTCTCCCATTTTTTGGTTTGTTTTTAGAGACAGGGTCCGATGGTGTAGTTCAAACTGGCTTTGCACTATGTAGCTCAGGCTGGCTCCAAACTTGGCAATGCTCTTGCCTCAGTCTCAGCAGAGAGCTGGAATTACAGACCTACACCACCATGCCCAGTCCCAAAATCATTAAAGAGAACAACAAAATAGCCACTGCTAATGGCCCATCAATTCTGGGTAGATAACCAAAAGAACTAAAAACATATTTACCCAAAAATGTACACAAATGTTCACAGAAGTAGTGTTTGTACTAGCCAAATAATAAACTCAAGTGTCCATCAACAGATGGATAAACAACAAAATATCAGTCATGAAAAAGAATGAAATGTTAACACATGCTACAGCAAAATGAGCCTTGAAAACACTGTTAAGTGAGAGTCAGTGGTCTATTTGGAAAGTTCAAACTAGTCAGATCTGTTGAGATAGAAAGTAGGTGGGTAGTTATCAGAAGCTAGAAAAAAGGGGAGGGGGAGGAAAAGGAATGGACTATTACTAAGTATGAGGGTCCTTACTGGCATGACAAAAATATTCTGAAATTAGAGTGATGATGGTTACATAACACCATGAACGTACTAAAACCACACTTTAAAAGATGAATTTGCCAGGAATGGTGGCGCACACCTATATGATCCCAGTACTCAAGAGGCTGAGGCAGGAGGTTCACCAAGAGCCTGGGCTACACAGTGAGTTCAAGTCCAGCCTGAACTACCTAGTGAGACCCTGTCCCAACAAAAAGCTGGAAAAAAAAGGTGAACTCATGGCATAGAATATCTCACTAAAGTTATTTGTTAAAAAGCCCAAACAGATGAAGCTGGGCACGGTGGCGCACGCCTGTAATCCCAGCACTTGGGAGGCTGAGGCAGAAGGACCATTGCAAGTTCAAGGTCACCCTGGGCTGCAAAGTGAGCTCAAGGCCAGCCTGAACTGCTTGGTGACTCTGTCTCAAAAAAAAAAAAAAGACAAAAAAAAGCCCAAACAAACAAACAAACAAACATAGCGGTCTTTCAGCACCTTTCATTGCAGGCACTGGATCTTGCACCCTGGATTCTGCCTTAGACCATTTAATGAACGCCGGGGTCCACTCTATCCAACATCGGAGCAGTACAGGCATCATGGCCACTGCTTAGACAGACCACAGCAAGCAGCTGTACGTTGGCACTCGAAGGATCACATCCCGTTCATCCAAATACAATGTAACTGCAGGAATCTTCAGAGAAGCATTCTGGGTGCTCCAGAGCCCAAAAAGTCATGGGAAAGGGTGTCCCTGGGTCAGAGCCAGCCGCTGCCAGCCCACAGTGCTGTGACCTCAGCCGCACTCAGCTCCCCACCAGCCCTCTACCAGTGCCTCTTCCAGCAGGATAGTGGCAGAGGTGGGAGTACCTCCAGCACAGCAGCAAGCATCCCATTCATCCTGATTCTCGCCTGGGCCTCTTGGAAAAGGCAGGTTCAGACCACGTCTACCCTAGGCTCAGCAGAAACAAGTTTCGGTCTACTCCTGAATGGCGGGTCCCCTAAAATTTGCCCCCATGTAATGAGTTCCCTGCACATGGGCCTCACTGGGGATGGAGGTGGGGAGGACAGCACTAGATCAGCAGTCAAAACGTCCACGTTCCAGTTCGGGTCCTCAGCCCAAGTCCTCAGACGCGTCAGGAAACCACCGACTACGACCCTGAGAGAGGGCCAGGCCCCCAGGCTGCAACCTCTCCAAAGGACGCCTTTGTGTTCCGCTCTGGCATCGGCAGGGACCGGGACTCGGTAGAGGAGTCTAGGTCCAGGACACACAGCAGGCCGAGGCCTCCCCAAGCTCCTCCGGGGCCCGGCTGCTCGCGACTGTCGGAAGAGGGCGTGGCTCAACAAGCCCCCACCCAGCTACCCGCTGCTCAGGATGGGAACACAGACTAGAGAGGTCGACCCTAGGGCCAAGCCACCTGAGCGGTGCTGTGCTCGCGTCTTCCTCGCTCAGACGTAAAGCCCGGCGGCAAGGACTTGGCTTGCCCAGTATCCCCGCACCGGACCTGGCGCGTGAGGGGCGCTCTGAAAGCGCCCAGACCCATCCCGCCGCAGACCGCAACCTGGCGCAGCGAGGACTGCCTATTCCCCTCGAAGTCACTGCTCCGACCAGCCAGGTGCCCAACGTCCGGGAGGGGAAACGGCCCTGGCGCACGCCCCCTCAGGGACTTACCGAGCAGAGCGCGGCCATGGCGGACGCCGGAGACGCCCTAGGTAGCTGCTGTGGCAGTTGCTCCAGTTCGGTTTCCGCGCCCCCCAACCGCCACCAATAGCAACGCAGGACGCGTCGCTGCGCCCCGCCCACTTCAGTTAAAGGAGACGCTCCTTCGCTTTCTACTTGCGGACCGGAAGCAGAGCTCTGCGGACGACGTACGCCCTCCGTGCCCAGGTCCGCCAAGCCAAGCCACCGCAGACCGCCAGAACTCTTGTGTCCACGATCACGCCTGCCTCTTGAGAATTTATAAAGCCCAGAAGAAAGCTTCCCCAGCCCCCGCCCGTCGCCTGGCAACGTCACCGGAAGCGCAGCCTTTTGGGAAATGCAGTGCCACGCCGCCCTCAGATAACTAGCGTCCAGAGGACAGGGAAACTACGCTTCCCGAGATCCCGATGGGTGGGCCGTCCTTATCACCCGGAGCAACGTTCTTATGGATGCCGGAGAAGGACATGTGAGTGGCCATGTAGCGACCCTTTAAAGCAATGGAACGAGACGTGATTGAGAGCTACTTATTCACCTCTCTGGAACTTTGAGTTCAGCCTTCCGAACGCGTTTAAGACAAGCGTAGATCCACAAAAACATGGGTCACTCGGGATCACAACTCTGGAGATACCTAGCTTTGACTCCCAGTCCTCGCCTGATTCGCTGTGACCTCAGGAAAAAAGTCTGTGCTCGGTGGACTAGCTTCCGGGTTTGTGATTGGAGGGAGTGGGAGGTAGCCGACCTTCGCAGTAGCTGTGGGAGGAGGCAGTACCGCGGCCTGGCCAGTAGAGGCCGACCCTACACCCTTTTGCGGTCCGGAGGCCGAGGCTGTCCTTCGACCTTTCCTCTGCCTGGCCTCCCATCCGGCATCTTCCCAGTTTGCATCGGACCTTGACCAGGTTTGTTTTGCAAGAGTCAAGAACTTTCCATCGCCTCTCCTGCACAGACAAACTCGTCCAGACTCTCACAATGATTAGGATTCGTCCGTGCCTTGAGGCTTTTAGCAAGGCTTTTTACCAAGACCTGAGAGTCGTCCCTGAATCTGCACACCTACCTAGGTTCAGTAAACTCAAAATGGCACAGGGCAGGAGCATCTCTGATTCAGACCTGAAAGATCTGAAGTCAAACATAAGAAACGGACATGCATTTAATCCCATCTTAACCCTGGTGTGGTGGCGTGGTCCCTTTACCTTTGCAATGTTTGGGCTAATTTAAATTAGACACTATGAAACCCTTAAATACAGTTGCTACACACACATGCACACACACGCACACGCACACACACGCACACGCACCCTAAAATTGTTCAACATTGTTCAAAGGATAATTTTCTAGTCTCCCCACCAACATGCCCATCATATTCAGCTCTCTTGTGTACCAGCCAAACATTTAGAGGGGAAAAGTTACAGAAGAAAAAAATATAGAAAAATATATCAATGCAATGAATATATCAATTATATTGATAAATATATCAATTGTTGGGTGGTATTTTTAGTTTTGGGGTTTCATCATTTTAATTATAGAGTGTAAGGCTCCAGTGGGACCTGACGCTCTCAGCCCCCAGCCTGCCTGCCAGCAGAGACACTGTTCTTAGCAGGGAACTCAGCTCAGCACCATAGCTGTCATCTGCAAGCACAGGATGTTGCAAAGGAAGAAAGAAAGAACAAGGAATTTTGCAGGTTCCAGGACATCTGGGAACATCTGGAGACATCTGAAAATTTATACCAGACCTTCAAGGACTTTGGCCACTGAGGTGAAGGCAGCCAGAGAACTTTGACTGCAGGTGTTTATTAAAATCTTCCCTTCCCCCTTAGTGTCCCCTGCCTTCCTTTCATCCCTATAAAAGGGGGTACACTTCTTTTTGCTCCCTACAGAAGGTCTTTTCACTTTCTGTCTGCACCTAGGCATTATAAATTCCACTCCTATGTTGCCTTTACTCAAGCCTGGTGACCTCTGCTGGTCTTGCCCTGCACCTCAAGCTATGTGTTACACAGAATACTTGTGATCTATAGGCGATTGTACTTTAGAAAACTGAATTTAGGGAAGCCTATGTAAAATGGTTTTCAGACTAGGCGTAGTGGGGAATACCTGTAATTCTAGCACTCGGGAGGCTGAGGCAGAAGGAGTGCTGTGAGTTTGAGGCTAGCCTCTGCTACATAGTTCAAGGCCAACCTGACCCTGTCTCCAAGAAACAAAAATAAATATATGTTTTTTTAAATATCAGATTTGTTCAAACAGAGAGTCATTGGATGATTTTATTCACCCTTCCAGTCTTACCAGATTACTGTCTTTTGTCTCCCTACCCACCAGAGAGGAAAAGCTGGGGACCCTGCACCTGACCACTTGACTCATGCCACTCCCGTTAGATTGGACCCCACTCCTGACTGAGGGCACCATATTGTATCAGAGCTCAGTGTTGGCGGAGTCTCAGTGTTGGGAGGAACTCTTCATGTTCAGGGTAGCTGCAGGGAAGCATCTTTTTCCTGTGCCCCTGTAGCAGGGAGGTCTCTTTCCTAGTACTGAGCCCAAGGCAGGTCCCCATGGCAGAGCCTCTCATTCTGTTGTCACTCCCCAACCCTCTCCCCAAGGGCCAGGGCCATCACGCCTCAGCACAGGGAAAAAAGGATGAAAGGCTGGACATTCCCCATGGAGCCCAGCCCAGCCTGCCCCTGGAAAGCCCCATTGGTACAACCATTCAGCCCTGCACCCACTGGTGGCTGACATTTGAAAGCTGAGCAGGGCAGCACCGGGCTTTTCCCAGGGTTGGGCAGGTCTGGAGATGAGTACAGGCCCTGCCGCCTCCAAGCTGGGTGAGCTAGCAGGAGCCATACCGCCTGTCCCAGGCTGCATGGTCACAGCTGTAAAGTAATCATCATAATACACTGTCATGACTGGGGAGGGAAAGTCCATGAGCTACCAGTTCATGTCTGAACTGGATGTTGAACTGTCACTTAATAGGAAGTGTGTCACTTCATTCCTCCTCTGCTCTGTTGATCTGGCCGACGCTTTTCTGCCTCTAACATCTCTCTCTGCTCCAGCCACACTGACTTTCTCACTGTTGAACAAGAATGTACCAACCAGAAGCAGGGCGTGGTGGTGTATGCCTGTAATTCCAGCAAATAGAAAGCTGAGGCAGGAGGATCGCCAGGAGTTTGAGGCCAGCCTGGGCTACATAGTGAGTTCAAGGTCAGCCTGAGCTACATAATAGAACGTACCAGCCACACTCCCATCTCAGCACTCTTACACTGGCTCCCTTGGGAGTGTCCTTCACTTCCATCAGGACTTTGTTCAAATGTCGCCTTGGTGTACCCTTCCCTGACCAGCCTACTTAAAATGCCAACCCACCCCTCCCCTTCCTCTGCTTTATTTTCTTCCCAGTAATTTATAACTGTCTGACACTGGACTTGTTTGTTGTCTTCTCCCCATGAAAATGTCCCCTCCAGGGGACAGATATGACTGGGACTCAGAAAAGGAAGGGCAGCCCAGGTGTCAGCCACCAACTCAGCAAAGGTCTGGTAGTAGCACTGAACAGGAGTGGTGAGCAGCGACAGAGAAGTGGGGTCAAGAATGAGGCAGATTGTAAGGCTATTCAGTGCAGACAAGATGGTTAGGGATTAGTCTTAGAGGGTCGGGGCCCACAAGTCCCCTGCTAGGGCTGAAGTGAGCCAGAAGAGATGCCCCCTGCAGATGGATCTGTGGCTCTAGGCCCACCCGCTGTGACAGTGACCCTGCAAGATGCCCTCCCCAGGAAGTCCAACACAAGTCTAGGCCTCAGTGGTACCACCTGTGGAACTGGCATGCCAGCTTTATCTAAAGGCAGGTCATGCTTTCAGACTAAGGACAGGTCCAGTGAGGTCTTCAGCCTCAACCAGGCCTGCTCCTCCATCCAGTGGCTGTGGCCACTGTAGTAAAAGGCCTTCACTGGCAGGGACATTAGAGTCCCTTTGGATGAGCATCCCGCCTGGGCTTGTTCTTCCACTTTTCAGGAAGTGGGCGGCCACGGGTTACCTACAAATCATGGTGTCACAGAACCAAGGCTCCCTTGGGAGCGTTTTCCAGTAAGTGTGTGGGCACAGAGTGGGCCAGTGGCTGTACTCCTCACTACCCACTCAGGTGAGCTGGGAAAGTGTCTGTGTGCCAAGTTCTACTCCCACATCTCATGAAGCCAACCCATGTCCCTCCTCCCTTCCCTCCAAGATCCCATCGAAGACTCCAGGCCTCTTTTACAATGCCCATGGAGAGAGGAAAGGGCCAGGGTGGCCCATCCGGGATAAGAGAACAAATCCCGCAAAACAGAAATGTCCTGCCTTGGCCCTGTTCTTATGGGCTGAGAGTAGGGTACAAGTACTTGCATAAGGGTTGGCTCAAAGCTGAGAACTTTCCCAGTAAATAAAGTAAACAGAGCCTTGAAATGGCGGATCCTGGCTGCTCTTCCGCATCGTCACAGGGGAAGCCCAGACACCAGTCTTAAAGAGCTTTCTAAGTGAGAACAGTGGGAGTCAAGCCTGCAAATCATCGCTATAGATCAGCATTGATGGCAGAACTTTCAGGGGTGCTGGAAATGCTCATCTCCATTGCCCAAGATGGTACCCACTGGTCACATTTGATTATGAAACACTTGGAGTGTGGTTAGTGTGGCTGAGGAACTGACTTTCTAATTTTATTTTATCTTAACTCACTTCAATGTACATAACAATATGGCTGATGACTACTGTGTTGGTCAGCATGCCCCAGGCCGGTGGTCTGGTTCTGTGACTTCAGGCAAGGCACTGAGCCGCCTGGATTCAGGACCAGGGACATGGTGCATGGTCTACTGTAGCTGGGCAACTTTTTGTCCCTGTGCCCTGCTGCCCAGCTGAGGGTTTTGGCAACCCTAGCCTAACCCCAGGGACCTGGGGCAAGGTAGATACGGGCCACAGGTCCTTGTGCCCTCCCAAGTATTTGGGGAGGGAAGATATGGCCAGATGTTCTAGAGGCCAGAGGATGATAGCATACACACACCCCTCCACAGAGCCCCAAATTGTACTGCACAGAACCAGCTCGGAAGCAGGCTGTTAGCAGTAAAGTGACAACTCTAACTTACTATAGAGTGACTGCACACCAAGGCACATGAAGTCTTAACCACAACTCCAGGAATAGTGCAGTGTTGTGCCCATTTTACTGATGGAGAAATTGAGGTACAGTCAGTAAGTGAGGCACCAGGATTAGAACTTACCTGTCTGCAAACCTGAATCTGTGACCCTCATGCATCCAGGGAGACAGACCAAGAAGGGTAAACCAACTCAGGCCTCCGTGGAAGTTAAGACGGCTTCAAGACTTGCCCCCAGAGGAGAGAGGGCACCGATACTGGACGTAAGCAGCTAACCACACACTGCAATGTTCTTTGTCATCTTGTGTTTTATAACAAACTATCAAATAAATTTAATGTCTACTCCATAGTATAGCAGCCTCTTTTTAATATCAAAATGACTTTGTTTCTTTTAAGACAGAGTCTTGCTATGTAATGTAGGCTGGACTTGAACTCACACTGTAGCCCAGGCTGGCCTTGAACTTGCAGTGATCCTCTTGCCTCAGCCTCCTGAGTGCTGGGATTACAGGCGTGTGCCACCACACCCAGCTCAAAATGACAATCTAATACTGGGCTAGCTAACTCTAAGTTGGGCTGATACCCAGGAAGATGTCCCAGTTGGTACTCTGGTGGTAGCACATCCTCCCTGAAACCATTCATCAGTTGAGAAGCAGAACCATAAAGGAATCACTCAGCTGGTCATTAAGTGGGGCCAGTCTGCCAGGCCCAGGCCCACAGGGGACCTTGGATTCAGTGTTTCCAGCATTCATGAAGGAGCTGGTTTAAAATGCTGATTCTTGCACCTGCTGTGGAGTCTAACTCTATGGGTTGGGGTTGGGGGCAGCCAGGAGCCTGCACTTGTGTGAAGCCCCTCTTAAATGCTGACATGGTAGTCCCAGGACTCAGGTAAGAAAGGATAGCCTAGCCTTGTTGTCAGCAAGCAAAGGGACTCTCACCTGGCTATGATGGTCTGCCCAGAAACATGAGGCTCTGGTCGCACATCTGATCCGACCGTGCCCTGTGAGCTCATCTCAAGCCTCTGTTCCCCATTTGTAGAATAAGGGCACTCAGCTTCCCACACTGACACTGACGAAGTAATGAAGTGTTCTGTGGCAGAAATCAGAAGGTTCCGGGTCAGGAAGAAACTAGAATCAGGCTTGTCCTCTTCAGCCCACTCTCTACTGGCCCTGGCCTGACCTGAGGGTGACCCCACTGGGCAACTGTGGGAAGGAGGATCAGCTAGGGGCTCTCTATGGCCAGATGTATGGGAGGCGCTTCTGGTCTCAGAGGATGGGTGAAGCTGGGGGATTTCTTGGAGGAAAGCATATCAAGGCTCCTTTCTCTCCCCTTCCTCATCACACCATGCTAGCCTCCTCCTGCCCCTCCCATAAGCCAAACTCAGGTCCCCCTGAGGGCCTTTGTTCTCACTGCCCCTCTGCCTGGCCTGCTCACCCTAGATCCTTGTGCTGCAGATCTGTGGTCTTCCCAGCCTCTGTCTGAACTCAGAGCCACCTTCTTTCATCCCAGCCCAGCACTCTCTTAGGCCTCCTTGTTTATATGGCATTGGGCTTACCCTCTGCCCCTCCCTATGATTTTAAGCTATCCAAGGGAAAAGACCATGCCCTGATTGCCACTTGTGGATGTCAAGCACCTATCCCTGGCCTGGCCCAGAAAACGTTCACCCAGACTTGTCTGACAAATCAATCTGTGGAATCAATGGGCTTGAGTAGCACAAGGAAATCCCTCCTGCTCTCCACAGCAATGGTGGGGCTCAGGGAGGGCTTCTTATAGGATTAGGAATGGAAAGGTCAATTCCACAGGTGTATGTGGGATGCAGCTGTGTCCCCAGCCCTGTTCTAGAAGCCACACACTTATAGAGCTGCAAGTACATACCAGGCCCTGTGCCAGGCTCAGTGGGGAAGCTGACAACTAGACTTGAGTGTCTGCTCCAGGGAAGACAGATAGGAGAAGGCACACCAAGTAGGCCTGGCTCAGAGAGTGTCCCCGTAGGGGTCAAGTTTAGCACAGCAACAGGAAGGAGGAGCGGTCCTGGGAGGGAGAGGGGAAGCATCTGGGGGATGTTGAAGGACATCCTGGGGTTTTTTCCACAGCAACCTGTGCACCTGGGCCCTGGAAGGGAAGAATTTGGGATGGGAGACACACAGTTTCTCCAGGCTGAGGTAGGCAATGACTAGTGTGGCTTCAGCTCGAGAACTGTGGCCTTAGCTGGGTGTGGTGGCACACTCCTATAATCCCAGAACTCGGGAGGTGAAGCAGGAGAATCGTTGTGAGTTTGAGACCAGCTTGGGCGACAAAGTGAGCTCAAGACCAACCTGAACTGCACAGTGAGACCCTGTCTCAAAAAGACCAAAAAAAAAAAAAAAAAAGTTGGCCTCTCAACCCCCCTGTAAAGGGACAAGAGGCTTGCCAGCGACAAAGGCTTACCTATAGCAAGTCATTTCTCCATCCCACAAAGATTCAACCCTAACAAGTTACTCACATGCTTAGGGCCACACAGCCAATCTAGGCAGTAGGCAGACTACTGCCTATACCTCTGGGCTGAGTTATAGAGAGAAGGGGGCTTGGCCTCTGGTTCTGGAGGAGGAGAGGCTTGCTTAGCTGTGGATAATTATGCTTGTCAGCCTCCCTGGGGCTTGCCATGGCTTCCTCGTGCAAAGCCCTAACCATGCCCTTGGGTTTAGGCCAAATTCCCCATTGGCCACCTGCTTTGCCTCTCTACTCTCACCTTGTATCCCACCCTACTAGGACCAGTCACAGGCCATACTGTCTCACCTTTGTACCTCATCTGCAATGCTACCTCTGCCTGGAAGTCTCCTGTGTCAGGCATCTTAGAAGAAATCCTGCTCTCTAACTTTGGATCAGATGTCCTCACCTCTATGGCTGCCTCCTCTGTGGACCTCACAAAGCTTGGGCTGCTCAGATTCCCTTAGACCAGATACTCTTCTCCAGCTACAGGAACCTGATCTTATTCTAGCTGAGGATTCACGTGCTCCTGAAGGGAGGGCCCTGTCAGCTCCTTCTGGTCCTGTCTTCAGCAGATGAAGTGGGTAAAAGTGTGCACAGCTGTGTGTACATGAGTTGGCATGTGTGGCTAAGACTACGTGCATACACCTGTGTTGTGCATGCATGCACGCATGTGTATCCATGACTTTGTTTCAGGGTGTGTGTGTGTATGTTTGGTTGTGTCTTTATGTGCATCTGGGGCTCTGTGTGGTCATGGCTGTGTCTGAGATCTGTGTGTGGTTGTACATGTCTGTGTAGGTGAATGTGGCCTGGTGAACCTGTGTATCTGTGCTTTAAATCTTAGTTGGGGTTCCTTTGGAAGTCAACCCAGAGAAATGACTCAGGGGTCCTTTGTTTCTTTGGGAGGTGGTTCTAAGAAACACTGGGAAAGTGAAACAGGGAAGAAAAATTGGTGTAGAATGGGTATGTTCTTAAGTAAGTTACCACAGTGGGTAGCCAAGGCCAGTCTCACAAGAGAGCTCCGGGCCATGGCACAGAATGTGCCCAGGGCCATCCTGCTCGAGGACTGAGGAAGTCGGGCTTACCCACCCATTCACAGAAGGTATAGTAGGGGCCCGGCATTTCCAGCCTTCCTGATGCGTATGTGTCAAAGAAAGGCCTCAGGCAGCTGAAAGTCCGCTTGTGTGGGCAAAAATAGTAAAAGGGCACTAGGCAGAGCACCAGTACAAGCTGCAACACTGTGAATTCACAGTCAAGGGCATGTGTTGGTGCCCTGCTGTGCCACGTGGGCACAGGGATTCCAGTGACCTCTCTTTGTGCAGTCTTCTGCTAGTTTAAGGAAAAGTCACTTCAGTATCAAGGCAGCGCTGGCCTTGTCCTCCCTCCCCCTCCGCCTCCCTCACTGCCAGGCTGACTCGGAATCTGCCAAATCACACTAAGTCTGCACCTGATTTGGCCAAATTGATCTGTACCCATCTGGGGCAGTGGCAGTTCCTGTCCTCAGAACAGGGTGGAGTTAGAGGGTCAAAGTACAATGGCAGGAAGAAAGGGAGGGCTCTCCTATGAAAAAAGCACCATGGCTAGAGCCTGGGCCTCCTCTGTCTCAAGCTTGCAGCCCGTAGGAGCCTAGACAGTAGCTGAGGAGCCCTAGAATGCCATGCAGGGAGACTGCCTTGTAGGCAGTGGGGTTTGTTTTGCTGCTGAGGGGGCACAGTTCTCACTGTGGACATTTCAGTGAACAGGGCTGGAGGCAAAGCCATGGGCAGGGAGTACTGAAAGCAGGTGCCACCAATCCACTGTGGGCTCTTTCACTCAATGTAAATAGAAATCACAAAGAGGCAGAGTATAACTCTTAACGTTAACAGCCCTGAGCTTTGAATGTCAGCAGTTATAGCTCTTCATGTTAGCAGTCCTCTGTCAATCTGTTGTTAGTTGGAGCCAGCAACCGCCTGCAACCCTTTGGAACTCTGCTGGTGACTGAGGATGGAGTCTCCCAGCAATTCTCCATGACACTCCATGGTCCTCTGGGGCTAGCTGTCTTCAGTGTTGCAGCCCCAGGTGCTGGCTACTTTTGGGGATGGGACCAAAAAGAGAAAGGCCAAGGGGGACAGTCTCACTGTAGGAGAAAGACTGAGCTCACAGGCTGGAGTTATGCAAACTGATCTCCAATCGCAGATGCAACACTGATGTGATACACAACTGTGAGCCGCACTGTAGGATCTTTGAGTCTCTGTTACCTCGTGTAAAATGTAGACCCTAACAGAAGCTAGGTGTATTCTGTCCCATGGTAGCTGTAGGAAGGGACTGCAAACTGGGTGGCTCAGAACAAAATGCTTCCTCTTAAAACTCTGGAAATCACATGTAGTGTTGGCCAACCACTCTCAAAGACCCCTGCCTTGTCTCTTTGAGCTTCTTGTAGCCTTATTAACTCCACCCTTGCAGCAATACAGCTTCAATCTGCCTTCTTCTTCATGTGGCCATATTCTGGGTTCAGATTTCCCTCTTCTTATGAGCACAAAGGGCAAGCCTGAGGTCATGAGTTTGATTCCCGGTACAAAAAAAAAAAAATCAGCACACAGTCATGGGATTAGAATACACTGCAATTATTATGGCATGTGTCTAGATGTGCCCTCAAAGCTCCATGTACTCATAAGTAGGGCTTTCTCAGAGGTGGCTGGATCTAGAGTGTGTGATACAGGAGTTGATTCATGGTGCACTGCTCAGGTCAAGGGCACTAGGATTAAGGGTGTGAGTGCTACCTGTCCTAAGTAGCCTGGATAAGATATAAGGGATAGAAGAGACTGTGGTTTTCCCCTGCTTGCTTTGCTACCTTCTGCACACCATGAATTGTTTCTCCTCTGTGATGTTTGTCTGCCATCCCACCCGACCTTGGAGAGAGCCAACTATGGACTGAAACCTTTCCTCTCTTAACTTTGGGTGTTGGGAATTTTATCTCAGCAATGAGAAAAGTAACTAAGACAGAATTTGTACCAGAGAAGTGGGGTCATTGCTGTGACTGCACCTGGCCATGCAGCTCAAGAGCCTTTGGAAGGCAGCAACACTCAAGAGTCTTTGGAACTGGCTTGTGGAAAGGAGAAGAGCTAGAAAAGGTTCCAAGATGCCACCTGAAAAAGTACAGCTGGAACGGCTTAGGCTGTACTTTTTAAAAAATTTTATTTTAAAGACAAAAGAATGGAGACATATGAACCAGAATAAGCCATAAACAATACAAAAAATACAAAATTGTACAGAATATAGTAGGGAATTAGCACTGGATGTTGTATTACATAAAGTTATCTTCACATTAGTTAACACAGAAACATTAAAGGAAATACCAAATTATAGAGAAGATAGTAGGGAATTTGCACTGGATGCTGTATAATATAAAGTTATCTTCACTTCTGTTAATACAAAAACGATTGAGGAAACACAGAATTATAGAGAACATAGAAGGGAATTTAGCTCTGGATGCTGTCCTACATAATGTTACCTTCACCTTTGTTATTCAGTTACACGGATGATGGCCCATTTGATCATTCAATTTTTCTCCTCCCTCATCTCCATTGCCCTACCACTCAATCAGTCATCTTCTCTGTGATAATAACTGTATTCCTGGGTTTATCTATACCCCTGGACTCTCACCTTGGGAAGAGATATAGCTGCCTCAGACTATACTATAACATACATGGGTGTATACAAACTGCCATGGTCGGAGGTGGCAAAGCACATATGCTCACAGTGGACCGCCTGGCTCCACTCTGTTGCTGTGCTATGGGTGGGGGAGGGTCCAGTCCATGAGGTGCCCTCAGCGGGGCCCACTGCGGAGCAGCTGCGGGGCCCACAGTGGAGCAGCTGCAGGGCACGCGCCCCCATCAGGGCACCCTCGGTGACCCGTTCGGCTCTGTCCCGTTGCCTTGATGCCAGAGGCCCTTTCTTCTCCTCCCACCTCCTCCTGATCTCTAGCATTACCATTCCCCACCCCTTGCAGCTGGGCATTGGACAAACTTATGATGCTTGGTATAAGGGCTTGAAATCTCCTTGGCCCATTCTCACTGTGTTAGTTCAGGGTATGAACTGAGTCTAAAGATTAGCTCTAGGATAGAGTTGGAGGATTTTTTTTGGGTCTGCTGTATGGAGTATGTTGTTGTTTTTCAGACTCCCAGTCTGCTGCTTTTCATCTAATCCATCGCTATGGGTTCATGCAAGGTTCACACGTGCTAGCTGTAAGGAGACCCTCTTGGTGCTCACATTAATAGTTTGGGGTAAGTCCTGAAGTCCGTGGGTTCGTCCCATTGTTGCCAGGAACAGGAGGCGCTTGCCCCAGCTGCTGAGACTCAAGATGCTCCCAGAGAGAGTTCAGAGCAGGAGCCGAGTCCCGGCAACCCAGCTCGTGCCTCCTGCCTGATGTTGGAGTGAGAAGGGTGTGGAGCCACGTGATCCACCTCCATCTGCATCTCCTTCCAGTTGCGGCGCTGGAGCCCCCGTCTGCTCCTTGGCCGGATCCCTGGGAGCTACCGTGGCTCACCACCGAGGTTCCCCACTGCTCTCCACCGGTAGATAGGCTGTACTTGATGGGAGATTCTGGTCAGAGTTCAAAAGACCAGAAGTATTGCTGGTAGAGACCAGGATCAGGAGGTTTCTGCTGGGAAGAAGGACTTCATTGGCTGTGGGACTCCAGACGATGTGTGTTATGGCTTGGCAGAAAGTTTGTCTGCATTTTGCTTGTGTCCAGAGACTTTACATAAGTCTGAGATTAAGGGCAGCAGACTAAGTAATCTTGTAGAAGAAATTTCAAGGCAGTCAAATGTTGAGGCAGTGGCATGACTGCTATTGGGGGCTTTTAGCCAGATTTATATTGAGAATCAAAAGCAAAGAGCTCAGCAGAATGATTTAAAATGTTGTGAGTTTGGCCAGAAAGGAACTTCTGGTAAATCTGTAGACTGAAAACATAGAGCAGAGGAGATCTTGATTGCTGAGAAGGAACAGGAGAATAGAAAAGATGGCCAAAGGCATCACAAGAAGCAGCAGGACTGTAGTCTTTGCAGCCTCAGAATTGCAAAAGTGAAAGACTTTGTTTTGAGAAGACAGCCCCAGAGCACCTTGTTCCAGAATGGTGATAGCCTGGGGGAGTTGTTCCTTTGGATTTGGTACATAAGCTCTCAACAGCTACAGCCAAGAGAAAAGAAAGCCTGGCTACTGCTTCAGCTGGCAGTAGACCTTCTCATCATGCACATAGTGCTGAGTTTAGGTGCATTCAGAATGTAAGAGTTGTTGAGTCAGGAAGGCTTCCACCCAGGTGTCACCAGAAGCCCTGGGAGGCCAGACAATGTGCCCCTGTGAGAGCAGTATGTGAAGCTGTGAGTGTGAAGCCAAAGGTGCGGTGGAGACTCCAGAAGTTTGGAGAAGCCAGAGTGTGGGTCATCTGAGGAAAACTGCAAGAAGGGAGCAGAGTCATCCCAAGAGAGAAGCCATGGGAGGTACAACTACCAGAAGTACCACAGGGGTGGGGCCACCCAAACCCTTTGGAGCTCATATCTTGCCACAGATTGCTTTAGATGTTGGACATGGAATGACAGGATGTAATGTTTGTCCTGCTGGATTTTGGACTTGCTTTGATCCCATTCCTTTGTATCTCCGTTTGTAACTTTTGGAATAGCAATGTTTATCTTGTGCCATTGCATGTTTGAGGTGTTTAACTTTCTTTTCATTTGTAAAAGGGCTCATAGCTAAGAGTTTGCCTTAAAAATCTCAGAGGAGACTTAAGATTTGGACTTTTCAGCAATGCATGTTAGTGATAAGTCACAAGGCAGCCAGCCTCGCCCCCCTCGTGGGAAAACTTTAACTCTCAATATCTCTCTTGTTCCCTTACCTGTTCCACTTCAGTTCTCCTTGGCCACAAAAGCTATCCCCGCCCTCATTTGCTCTGGCAGTTCACCTGCTCGGATCGTTCTGACATGGGCAACTCCTGCCGTTCAGGCTTCTGGCCTGGACGCCCTCCCTGCCGCTCGGGGCTCGGCCTGTTGTGGCCCAGGGACATCTCCTCACCCCACCCCACCAAAAAAAGAGCTTAAAGGCCCACGCCTTCCTCAACTCGGGGCTACCTTGATCCACTAGGTAGCCTGCTGCTCTGTCCCCCCCCCCCCCCCAATAAAGACTTCTCTCGTGTCAGAAGGTCTGGTCTGGTTCCGTGTGGGGTCTCGGTTTCTATCAGTTAGGACTTTGGCAACTCTTAGAGATGGACTAAATGCTTTTTGTATAAAGGGATGTGTATGAGTCTTTGGGAAGCCATGGGTGCAATGTTATGGTTTGTGTCTAGTTTTCCCACCAAAGCCTCATGCAGTCATAGGTAGGGTTTTTTCAGAGGTGACTGGATCTAGAGTATATAATTGATTCATGGTGCAATACTAGGATCAAGGGCACTAGGATTAAGGGTGTGAGTGCTATCCGCCCTAAGTATCCTGGGTAAGATACTAATCCAGTATGAGTCTTTTTTTGTTTTTGTTTTTGTTTTTTGAGGATCTCACTATGTAGTATAGCCTGGCCTTACTTATGCAGCCTAGGCTGGCCCTGAACACATGGTGATCCTCTCTCAGCCTCCCAAGTGCTGGGATTATAGGTGTGTGCCACCACACCTGGCTTTTTATTTTTATCTTTGTGAGACAAGGTCTTGTTATGTAGTTCAGCTTAGCTTAAACTTACTACGTAGCTCAGACTGGCTTCAAACTCACAGCAATCCTCTTGCCTTAGACTCCTGAATCTACTTTAGCTTGATGGTATCTATAAAGCCCCTATTTCCAAATTAGGTCCCATTCACAAGTCCTAGTGGTTAGGATTTGAACTTATCTTTCGCGGGACACACCCTAGATCACAGGGTTGCTACTTATAGAGTAAGTAGCCCTCCACAGAGTAAGCCCTTGGTAAGTGGTGACATAAACAAGAAGGGCAGGTGAGAGGCTGAGAGAACTGAGGCTGGCGGGTTCTTCCTCCATATACCACATACTCATACATGCATGTGTGTGTGTGTCTGGGCAGATATACCAGCTTGGGAAGTAAAGCAGCACTTGCAGAGTTACACCCAAGAGGGCTGGCACAGGTGACTCAGAGCCTGAAGGCCACCTATCTGGCATGGCCAGGCTCAGGGCAGAATATTTGCTTCCTGGGTGGAAGGGCTGCCCACGTCAAAACTTTGCTCCCGAGAAAATTTCTTGGGAAACTTAAGCAAGGCCACCAGTGACATCATGTGCACAGTTACAGACACCCCCACCCCCACACCAAGGCTACCCAAATCCACAGCTTTGGTGCAATGATAGATGGCTATGGGGTGCTGCCAGCTCCACCATTTTGGGGACAGGAATCAAACAGTGGTGGGAGAAATAAAACAGTGGTGGGAAGCCCAGTGGTGATTATGGGCAGTCAAACACAGAGGAGCCAGTCAGAGGGCTCTGTTCTCCCCCTCTTCCCTCCCCATAACTCCTACACATCTAACAGCAAGACAGACCCAAGCCGGATCATTCCTACAGCTGCCCAGTGGAGCCGCTGCAAGGCCCAGAGAGGACAGACCTGTTCTGGTCCAGCTTCTTTTTTTCCTCACTGTGGTTCTGGGAATTAAACTCAAGACTTCACAAACCACTGCACTCATTTTTAAAAAAACCTTTTGAGACAAGGTCTCATTAAGTTCACTAAGTTGACCAGGCTGGCCTCAAACTTCTCTTTTTTTGTTTGGTCTTTTTGAGACAGAGTCTCACTATGCAGTTCAGGCTGGCCTTGAGCTCACTATAGCCCAGGCTGGCCTTGAACTTGCAGCAATCCTCCTGCCTCATCCTCCCGAGTTCTGGGGTTACAGGAGTGTGCCACTGTGCCTGGCTTTGTTTTGTTTCTTGAGACAGTCTGTTGTGTATTTCAGACTGGCCTTAGACTCACTATACAGCCCAGCCTGGCCTTGAACTGACGGCAGTCCTCCTGCCTCAGTCTCTCAAATACTGGGATCACAGGTGTGTACCATCATACCTGGCTCTAGCTTCCAACTTTTGATCCTCCTTGCCTTAGTCTCCCTAGTAGCTCAGATTATAGGTGCATGATGCCATGCCCAGCGGACTTTCTAGTTTCTGCCACAGGACATCCTGTGAGCTCATCAGGTCGCTGTGGGTGAGCTGAGTTCATCAGTACTGCCATGACCCCTGGGCCCTGAGTCAGGAACAGTTTGTGCTGCAGAGACAGGACACAGGTTAGTCTCTGCGCTGTCCCTGTGCCTGGAACCAGAAAGTTCCCGAGATGGCACCCGCAGATCAGGTCTGGCTGGTCCAAGAGTTCCGAGCGTCAGCCCTGTTGAACACCCCAGGTTGCTCTATGCTTTTCATAATCCCCGCTCAAGGTGTCAAGGCCTGCATTCGGTGCTGGTGAGGAAGCCACGTACACCATTACGCAGCCTTTGCCGCCCGAAGTTGGCAAGAGGTTAAGGAGATAACAAGTTCAGATGGACAGAGGGAGGCTGGGGACAAGCTGGGGAAGAGGATGGGGTGGGGAGAGCTATGGAGGTCAGGAAGGAGCTCTTGGGAGACCAGGGATACAAGAACAGGGAGAACAGAGGGGAAGGAAGAGGCTGGATTATAAACAGAAGGGCTGGCAACAGCACAGGTGCAAGGCTGGGATTTTCTGGGCAGATTTAAGGGCCTGCATAATATGGTGGGGCTGTCAGTAAGGTGGGCATTGCACACTCCTATGAAGACTTGGCTTCCAGAAGAGAGCCAGGAGAGAGCTTTGAGCGCAGAAGGAAGCCTGTGCAGTTTAGGGTTTAGAAAGATGGTTTTGACTGCTCTGAGATCAGCGGTTTTCAGTGTGGTCAGTGGCAACACCAGGAAGGTTGTTCAAACACAGACCCTCAGGCCCCTGATGAATTAGGAACCACAGGGTCACATAGTCCATATTGCCAGGGTGACTCAGCAGTTCAAGTGTCTCTGGGTTTTGTTTATTTTTTGTTGTTGGGTTTATTTTATTCATTTGCTTATTTTTTATTTAGGTTTTGTTTTGTTTCCTTGGGTGCTGAGAATTGAAACCAGGGCCTCTGCAGGCTGGGCAAATGCTCTACAACTGAGCTACTTTACCAGGCGCCAAGTGCTTCTGGAAAACTCAGAGCCCACCAGACCCCACCAGATGCTCTGAGGACAGGTCCTGTGGTCAGGTGCTTGTGGGAAACAAGGCACCTTCAAGTGGTTCTTCTACACATAGCCACTGCTGGCACACAGCCTATTAAAAGCTCTAGCCAAAACCCACAAAAATGAAACCAGTTCACCTTTGTACGGCCTGGGTGATTTATATAATATGCTTTCCTAACTTAGCTGGACTGTGGAATACCCAAGAACATTCTATAAACATTTAGTCACGTGGAAAAATGCCAATTTAGGGTATTTTGGTTTATTTTCTCTGGCTCCCAGGTACACAGCGATCAACCACTCAACAACTTCCCTTTGAAAAATGCCCAAATACCTCCATAGTAGCCCTGATTAAACGTGGGTGATTCACTGACTGACCTCCCCAGGCTCTGTGGGGCTTGGTTACAGTCCCATGTACATGTACACTGACTCCCTGAGCTGCCCTTGGAGCCCAAGTTTGGGATGACCCAAGAATAAGAAAGAGAACGGGGAGAGCTGCCACCCAGGCCGTCCTGGAACAATGGACATCTGTGGCGCTCAGAGCGTCTGCTTCGCCTGTGCTCGTGACCAAGTCACAGAGCAGCTTCTCTAGGAATCTTATTTATTTATTTATTTAGCACCCAAACCATCCTCTGGGCCCAGGTGACAGGTTTTTTATGGAAGGATTTAGGTGGTTCCAGCCAGCCCCTGCCTCCAAGGTGTGGAGCCATTCCTCCAGCTCCTGCAGAGAATTTGAGGGACCACTTTAACGCCTCAGGGATGGCCAGCTCCTCCTCCCTGTGGATCAGATCCACAAACAGTCCCAACGGACCTGGGTGTGGGTGGCTCAGCAAAGAGGAACCTGGGGCTAAGTGGGCTGGTGGCCGTTAGCTGGGGGAAACACTGAGCTTGTGTCACAATCAGGCCACTGCATCAAGCCAGATAGGCTCTGGAAGTTGAGTAAATATGTGGCTGCCCACCCCTGGGTCCCCAGGCTAGGTCTGACAGTCACCCTGTGGGAGGCCAAGGCCGAGTCCCAAGGCTTCAGCTGTTCTCTCTTCTCAGACCCCACAAAAGAAGGTCCATCTGCTGATTGGCTCTCAAGGTCCCCTCAGCTGGGCCAACTGCCCCTTCCCATCAGCTACACCGGATTCTGACTCCTGAGGGCTTGGAGGACTATGGCCTTGCAGCTCCTCCTCGTTACCCCGGAGTATCTTCCAGAGCTTGGGGATCCCAGAGTGCCTGCATAGCCAGTCCCAGCTCAATGCTTCAAAGGGCTTAGCTCCTTAGCACTACAAGGTAGGGGACAGGACGGCTTCTCCAAAGAGAGGGCTCGGCACTTAGCTATCAGCTAACTGATGATCTCACTCACAACTCCAAGGCCGCATCAGGGCCACGACAATTCTAGGTTGGACAAATGTCAGCATGTGCCAACACAGCTTGCATTGCACAGGGACCTATTATTAACTCAGTACCCATGGAAGACAACATGCCTCTGGTCTCACCCCCCCCACGAGGGCCGTGCGCTTTAATTGAGCCAAAATGGAAACTGGAGAAAGGAAGGCACCTTGCAAGAGTCTTGACAGGGTGAGGACACCGTAACTGAGGCTGAATTTGGGAAGGGAGGCCCGGTTCAAACCCCAACTTTTCTCTGAAGCTTTGGAGGCCGTTTTCCAAGTCTCAGCTCCTCTCTCTGCAACCCAGAACTAACGCCCCCGCTGGCTGTTTCCAGGTACAGGTGGCTCCGGGCAGGCGCGCCCCACTGAGGCCTCACATCAGCCTTGTACGTGCAAAGTGCTGGCTTCTTAGGAGAGACCAGTTGGGGGAAACAGGGGTTTGAGGGAATGGCTGGCATCACTGCGGAGGCTCACAAGCAGGAAGTCCATGGGCAGTGGGGCGGCTTGTGTTACAGCTCATGGCAGAGGGCCTTCTCCAGAAATCAGTCTCTGCTCATACGGCCTTTAGTCGATTGATTGAGACATACCCATATTACCCAGCAAAATCTCCTTTCCTTAAAGTCAGCTGTTTGCAGATGGTAGTCACAAGTACCAAATCCCTTCACAACATGTCTAAACAGAGAATGGGCCCCACTGCCAAGGTAACAGACAGCCACTACAAAGCATCACTCCCAGGGAAGCTGTGCAGCCTGCTGGAGGATAGAGGGGGCTGGGAGGTGACCAAAGGCAGCACCCTAAAAACAGCGTTCCAGTTGGCCCTCACAGATGGCCCTCAATCAGGCTGTTATTCCTTCTACCAAGAAGGGAGGATGTCAGGCCTGGAAGAGGAGGCAGGGGTACCGGGGCCCTGGTCCCTGCCATGGAAGACAAGTTCTGGAGTACAGGGCAGAAAACCGTTTTTGCTGCCAGGGATCCTAAGGAAGCTGAAGAACAGGGCAGAGAGGCAATCGTGACCAAACTGCGAGCCCTGTCAGGAACAGAACAAAGACTGCACTTGCTTAACTCCAGCAGCCTGGGCTGGGGCAGATGATAAATTTATACTGCAACTCTGCGTGGGAAGGAAGAGGCAGAGGGAGCAGAAGGTGGGAAGGAAGTAAAAAGATCCTTGGAGGGAGAGCAGAAGGAGACAGTAGGGAAGCAGCCCAGAGAGGGAGAGCAGCTGGTCAAGAGCACGGCCCTTCCAGATTCAGCCCTTCCAGACTCAGCCCCTAAGCAGGTAGGGTAACTTGCTTCACAGATACAAAAGCTGAAGTTTACTGCAGGGGCAATTTCCTCAAGAGCTTAAGAGTCGGACTGTAGCAGAGACAGGACTGGAACTCACCCTTTAGCCTTGCCCTTCACAGTCTCAAACCATGAGCCACTAAAGAAGAATATTCCAGCAAGAAGCCCCAAGACACCCTAACCACACAGGACCAGAAAGGTAGCCTAGTTAAAATACAGATTCCTGGGTCAGGATCAAAGGAGTGTGGCCTAGGGCTCTGCATTCTGAGCAGTAACCTGGTGGTGTTCTTTGGGTCCTGGCCCTGGGAGGTCTTGTGTCTCACTTAGGGCCTCTCTAGTATGATCTGCCCCACTTCCTGGCTGTATCCCTGGTGCCCAGCTACTCAGGCTGACTCAATCCCCACCCCCGTGCCCGGGCCTCTCTCAGTCCAGGCTTCACCCAGCAGTTACACGGAGCCTTACTGACCTGCCCTTTGGGCCACCATCTGTTTCTTTTCTGGACATCTTCCTGCTGGCTGGGATCCCCCTCCTTCCTGATGGAGTAAAGCATCTGGAATTGTTTACAACATTCTAGTTCACTTCCCTTGTGAGGCTGCCTGTTACCAACCTTTCTCTGTGTTAAACAGGAAAACTTCCAGAAGGCTGGAGACTGTTGGCTGAAACAATGAGCCTGTGCAAACCATGACTTCACTTGGCCCTGCTGCCAAGCAGAAGTGGCAGGGTTGGGAGAGCTATACAAATGAGGAGACTTGCCCAGCGCCACAGCCAAGGGAGACTCAGAGCTGCTACAACATTTGGTTCTTTCTGCTTCTGCTTTGCTGCTTGTAGCCCAAACAATCCTGTGAGGGAGGCACAACAGGGATCACCACCCCACTGCGCAGATAAAGCCCAGGGCATAGCCAAACTGTCAACACTGTCCTTATCTTGTCTCCACCTGGAGCTGAGCCTGAAGCCAAGTGTTGACCTTTACTCTCCTGTCTGGCTGATGGGTATTGCCCAGGACTCCTTAGCAGGACGGAGCAGACCTGGGTCTTGGACTCCTAGACCTCAGACCCTGGACTTGTCCCAATCCCACTCGGGACCCAGGTGCCTCCTCTGCACCTGACTCACCTTTTCAGCCTTGAAACTGGCTGGGGCTGAGAGGAAGGGAACCAGGAAGGATCTGAACACTCCCTGGTGGCCATTGCACAGGACTTTGTGCCCAGCTGGGAAAGGTGCACCTGAATGCTCCCTTCCCCTAGTAGACAAGGACAGCTCTGCCCTGCCACAGGCCCCACCTAGACCAGTATGGACCACACTGGGAAAGCAGGCCTCGCTGGCATTCCTGAAAGGGATCTGCCAAGCCCCCTCCTTCAGAACGTGTCTCAAGGAGCCTCACCGGAGGCACAGCCCAGCTTTAAACGGTGGGATGGAATCTTAAGCTTTGCAGCTGGTGGCCACAGTGGGCAAGGACTTCCAACGCTGCTGCTGGACGGAAAATAACAACTGATACGTGTTAACCCTGTGCCAACCCCCACCCCACCCGCCCCTAGCATAAGTGCTCGGAGCTGCGCAGCAGGGGCTCCATCCAGCCCTGGCCCTTTGTCCTCTCCACGCATCGTGGCGGGCCAGGAAGACCCCCCTGGCCTCCAGCTTCTGCTTCTTCCTCGCCTCCCCTCCAGTCCATGCGGATCCCCACCTGGACCACTGCCTGCTTGGATCCGGCAGCACCTCCACTGGGAAGCCCCAAAAGGGGTGCGTCCTGCTACAGACCCTGGCCCGGCACCCCTTCCGTCCCGTCCAAGGCACATTTTTACTAGTGAGAACAGAGCCCCCTGTTAGCCCTAGCAGCACTCTGCCTCCGACCTTGACCTTTTATGCTTCACAGTGGGGCGCTGGGTTCTAAAACACAGTTAGCGGGGAGGTGGCGGGTGGTAGAGGATGAGATCTGGCAGTGAGCCTTCTCCGCCTGCGCCGTGCCCTTCTCCTCTTCCAAAAAGGCGATCTGGGGCTGGGGATATACATCAGTGGAATAAGCGCCTGCCTAGCAAGCGCAGAGTCCTGAGTTCGATCCCCAGTACCGCCAAAACAAACAAACAAACAAACAAACAATAAAGGCAATCTGCGGCTTCAGAAAACCCCCAGAGGCCCCCACGCCCACCCACCACGCCCTACCAGGGGCGCGACGCAGCGCGCCTGCGCGGGGGAAGGCCCGCCTACCGCGCGTGCGCAGCGGTCGCTCCCGCGCTATATAGACAGGGTCGCGGCCTGAAGCTGTTAGTGTACGAGGCTACCCGTTGTTTTGGACTGCTCCTCCTGCGCGCCCGCCGCCGCCGCCGCCTCCTCCGCCTCTTCCGTCTCCTCCGTCTCCGTCTCCGCCTCCGAGGGCCCCGCGCAGGTAAGGGCCCGCGCTCGGTCGCATCAGCCGGACCCCGCGTCCCTGCCACCGAGACCTTCACCCCCACCCTCACCGCGCCTGGGCAGCCTTCATCGCGCAAGTCTTCTGCCTGGTGAGTGCCTCAGTTTCCCTCATCTGACGTGGCTGCTTCGGAATTCGGTTCTCACGCCCGCCCATTATCTCGAGCCCTTGACCCGGATACCCTGACCCCGGTCCCGGGACTCTTTCCTCAGACCCAGCTCGCGACTTGCAGAGCCGGGTACCGTGCAGACACGCCCCTGCCCTTCGCGGTGCTCCCCGCTTTCTGTTCCCGGCTGTGGGGCATGGCCTCGGGGGAAAGCCCAGCCTCGGACTCAGCTTGGCTGCCTCCGCCCTCGGGTTTGAGGCTGGGGATCGGGAGAAGGCCGGGGTCCCTGGAAGACCCCCTGCTTGGAGCGGTGACCGGCTTCCTCCCTAGCTCGCTTCTCCACCTGGTGCGGATTAGGGTGTCTTACCTGCCGGCTGCAACCCCTCATCCTTCCACCGCGCCCTCGGGTGTATTTATTTGTTTGCTTTTTTTTCTGAGACAGAATCTCCCTAGGCTAGCTCTCAGGCTGGCCTTGAGCTCACTTTGTAGCGCAGGCTGATCTCGAACTCACGAAGATCCTCCTGCCTCAGCCTCTCAAGGATTATAGGCAAGGATTATAGGCGTGCACCACCACACCTGGCCTTGTTTGTTTTTTAAAAGAGGCTCACTATGTAATTCAGGCAGGCCTGAACTGACTGGGTATTCCAGGATGGCCTCAAACACAGTTGATGCTTCTGTCTTGGCCTCCTGAGTGCTGGGCTGGTATGCAACGCCGTACCATACCTGGCCCCCTCAGTTATTAGTTATATGTATTTCTGTTTGATGAATTTACTTTTTGGGTACTTTTCTACAGAGCTGGAGAACAAAAAAGTTAGTGGCCTAGGTAGTGTGTGGTCGCTGCTCCTTGTTTGGGTCCTGTGTCAGTGTTCTCCTGGAGTGAGGTACTCTTGGTGTAAGCTGCTGGTGACACCTTGACCCAGGAACCTTGTAGTGTGGCACTGTATTTGCCTGCTTATTCATAAGCGCTGATGTCAAACTTCATCAGTCTTTCCACAGGAGCCCGTGCACGTTCCCGATATGGAGACTGTTGTTCGCCGCTGCCCATTCTTGTCTCGCGTCTCTCAGGCCTTTCTGCAGAAGGCCGGCAAGTCTCTGTTGTTCTATGCCCAGAACTGCCCCCAGATGATGGAAGTTGGGGCCAAGCCAGCCCCCCGGGGCCTCTCCACCTCAGCAGTGCACTGCCAGCAGATCAGAGAAACCCCTCCGGCCAGTGAGAGTAAGTGTCATTGGCAGCTAAAATGCGCGCGAGGATGTTTTTTCTCATCACTGGAAGCAGCTCGTGTCCACGGTGAAGCCATGAGGGAGGGCTTGGGTCTGTGTGCTGCTTGTCCCCTGTTGCTATCGTGCTCACCCTTCAGGTGGGCACTGTGGTGTCCTGGCTTTTAGGGTAAAATGTGGCCAGTGTTCCACCTTCCCGGCGTCCAGAGTGCCTGTCAGTGTCTGGTGGGATTTTAGGGTTTTCCTCAGTGTCCCATGCAAGTGTTTCGTTGAAATCTTCTATTCTAATCTTTCAGTAAATACTGAGTCTTTGACTTCAGTCTTGCCCTTCAAAGTCTCCAGCCTTTTTAAAGCGATTTTTTTCTTCAAGGTTTTTTTGTTGCAAAATACCCAAAGTGTGAAATTAACCATTTTTAAGTGCGCTGTTCAGTAGTATTGAGCACATTCATGCTGTGCAGCCGTCACTGCTGTCCACCTGTAGCACTTTCTTCGTCTCCCCAGTCTAGGACTCTGGCTGCTAAACATTGACTCTCATTCTTCTTCCCCCAGCCCCCGCAGCCACCATTCTGCTTTCTGTCTATCATTTTGATTGCTTTGGGAACCTCATGAGCGCGAAATACTGCCAGGTGTGGTGGTGCCCGCCTGTAATCCCAGCACTTGGGAGGCTGAGGCCAGTCTGGGCCACATAGTTCCCGGATCTACGTAGCTAGCGACTGTCTCCAAAAACAAAAAAAAAGTGTAGAGGGGGAATCCCACAGTACAGTATTTGTCAGTGATTTTGTAAACACGTGGATCTATTTTATATATAAATTTTGTTTTTGCTTCTAGGGATTGATTAAAACTCAGGGCCTTCACAGTGAGCTACAACCCCCTCCTGCTTTTTTTTTAGACAGGGTCTTACATGTTGCTATTGTGGCTAAGTAGCCCAGGCTGGGCTTGAACTTGCAGTCTTCCTACCTTAGCTTCCCAGAATGCTAGGATTATGGGCATGTGCGTATTTTGTATGTACATGTTTTAAGTTCTGCTTTTAATGGAGAGATTAGAGGTAAAGGTAGTCTTGGTCTAGTTCTACCAAGAAAGAAGGCTTTTAAAATTTCACTTACCCCTAGGGAGTATTTCACCTTACCACTTCCTCTCAGATGTGTTCTCTAGGTGTGGGCCTATGAGACAGGAGTGTTTTTTTTTTTTTTTTCTTTAGGAAAGACTTAATCTTTTGTAGGATTTATTTTTAGTTGTCTTCTTTTACCGGAATGTTTGCAATGATGATGTTTTGTTTTTTAATTTTTTTTTTTTTTTTGCGGTACTGGGGATTGAAGTCAGGATCTTGTGCTTGCCAGGCAGGTCCACTGGAGCTATATCCCCAGCCCAATTATGATGTTTTGAATCACAAGCCTCTTTTCTTTTTTCTAGAATTTCTGTAACAAATATGTATGACTTTTTTAACGAATGAAATTAAGTTCAAAACAACTTTTGGCTTTCCTTTGTAGAAAATTTTACTGTTCTGAGACACCTTATCTAAGTTGTAGGAAAGGCTAGACAGTGATTCATAGGAGTATTCCCAAATGATGAAGAAAGACTTTGCTAAAAGAAAGGTAGGCGCGTTTGCTAAAGGAGAAAGGAAAATCATAACTGGAAGCATAACTGCCCGCCGGCCCTGCTAAGTCGGCAGCCTTCTGCAGCTGCTTTAGATGAAAAGTGTGAGGAGGTGAGGTCTGCGAGCGTGAGCTCCCTTGTTTTTTTCGCAGTGTACAGTGAGTTCGGTCGCCGTTAGACAGCAGTACGGTTTTTTGTGGGGTTTTTGTTGTCTTTTTTTTTTTTTTTTTCTCCTTTTTTGAGACAGGGTCTTGCTGTGCACAAGCCGGCCTAGAGCTCACTTTGTAGCCAGGCTGGCCTCGAACACACAACTATCCTCCTGCCTCAGCCTCCCAAGTGCTGGGATTACAGGCGTGTGCCACCACACCCGGCTTAGACAGCAATATGTATATCTAAATTTTAGTTTATTTTGTTTAGAAGAAAACCAGTAATTTTTGTTAAGCAACAAGCAAGTTTCTTTATCAAGGGTCTATTATAAAATATTGAGAAAAACATTGTATGAATAATTACTTTAGAGAGTTTCCTCTCCTAAAATATATTGAGCTCATGTTGAGCAGAAATTACTGGCAGTATTCAACTCAAAAGCTCTGGGTTGTCTAAAACTAAGAAGGGGGGTACATTTTTCGATCTATAAGGAGAAAAATATTCTGTGTTTGAGCTGTAACTGGAGTGTTCCAGTGAGCCTTTCATGGGAACATTGCTTCCAGTGAGGCAGATAAGAAAACAGATTAGCAGGACCTAAGAAAAAGAGTCTTGCGCCTGGACTGTAAGGTGGAATAAGCGCAAAGTTTATCTTTGGGCCAATAAAAGAAAAATCAGTGGTTTTCTTATGTTCCATGTAACTAATGTAATGCTTCACTTTTTCCATTTTCTTCCTTAGAAGACAAAACTGCCAAAGCCAAGGTCCAGCAGGCTCCTGACAGCACACAGCTTCCACCTGATCATCCCTCACCTGCCACAAGCCAGGGCACTGCGAGCAAATGCCCTTTCCTGGCAGCACAGATGAGCCAGAAGGGCAGCAGTGTCTTCTGCAAAGCCAGTCTGGAGCTTCAGGAGGATGTGCAGGAGATGTATGCCGTGCGGAAAGGTAACAGATGAGATGGCACCATTAGAAAGAGCAAAGAGGTCATTCTGGCTCTTGGTATCCTTGGATCTATGTGAGAGCCATTATTAGGACTATTTGTGTAGACACCTTCCTCTTTTAGGGACAAGAAGGAAGGTCCTCAGAATAGAGAATTGTGTTGCAAAATGTGGGATTTTGTTTGTGTGGTGGGTGTGGAGAAAGTGACCAGCTTTTCAGTTAACTGTTTAATGTCTCAAAATAACTAGGAGTCTTGAGCTGCTTCCAGTTACCCTTTGTTCCTTTGGTCTTTCCCACCATTTAATACAGCAAAAGGTGGGAATAACGGTGTTGCTGGAGTAAGTGCTGATCCTAGGACTCCCGAGGAGTCATGCTGACAGTCACTAGGTGGGAACCCGAATTCCACCCGAGCCCCAGAGCCCCAGGGCCTCACCAGCAGACGCTGTACAGGGGGCCAGACAGAGATGTACGTGCCCGTGATACCAGCAGCGGGGGACTGAGACGGAAGGGTCAGAGCCAGTGTAGACTGAAGAATTAGATCTCGTCTCCAAAAAAAAAAAAAATATGCCTATGGCTGAAATTAGTTTACGTGGAAAAAAATTGAGAATAGTGTGGATGGAAGGGGTGGAGTGGGAAAGGCACACTAACCAGCTAGAAAACTGGGGATTTTTAAGTTTACTTTTGGTCTTTTGAGATAGGGTTTCACTATGTAGGTCAGGTTGGCCTGGAACTCACTATGCAGCCAAAGCTGGCTAGAACTCAGCAGTCTTCAGCCTCCTGAGTACTGAGATTACAGGCGTGTACCACCATGCCTGGTTGGATTTTAATGTTCATTAAACTTGACTGGTAACACTAAAAACAAACAGCATGAAAGGTGGCCATTATAGTAAATAAACTAGAAGAGTTGTTTCACACCTCAGTTACAGCTAACTTTTTTTTTTAGGACAAGGTCTCACTATGTAGTGTAGGCTGGCCTTGAACTCACTTTGTACCCCACGCTGGCCTTAGACTTGCAGTGATCCTCCTGCCTCAGCCTTCTGAGTGCTGGGATTACAAGAATGTGCTACCATACCTGGTGCAACTAAATTTGATATGTATCACAACATATTCCAATTTTTAAAACTAACTTTGGTTTTGATCAATTTATTTGGGAATTAGGCAGTAAGCCGTTTTTGACAGTACGTCTAGAGAAAGTGTTAGAACAGTTTGAGAACAGAAGGTCAATCCTATTTGCCTGTCATTACTTTTATTACAGAGGTTGCTCAAACCTCAGTGAACCCCAGTGTGATCAGCATGAAGACTGACGGAGAGAAGCCAAGCAGATTGCTGAAAAATCTCCAGGACGTCATGCGAAAGCAAAGACCAGAAAGAGTGTCTCATCTTCTTCAAGATAACTTGCCAAAGTGTAAGTCTCATTGTTACTTGCCTGATGTAAGAGAGCGTTTATAATTTAAATGTACATCAGATAAAATAGATAATTGTGTGGTGAGTTCAGTGCTGAAAGCCATGCCCTTATTAGAGCAGGGAGGTGCTCTGGTCTTAGTGACAGGTGCTGTCGGTGGCCGGCTTCCTCTTCATATCTGCCACCTTCTGGGTGTTGCACCAGTCACTTGATAACACGAGGTCTCATTTACCCCTCACAAGATGAGGACCTCACGTCACTTACCCAGAATCTCCCTGCTGTGAAGTAGTCACACTGGGACTTGAGAATGCAGGTCTGTTCACCAAAACCTAGATATGAAGCAGCTGAAGACTGCTGAGTTCTAGGCAGCTTAGGTTCTTAACTTTCAAACTGTACTGTCTTTTGTTTTATTTTTAGCTGTCTCCACTTTTCAATATGATCAATTCTTTGAGAAGAAAATTGATGAGAAAAAAAATGACCATACGTATCGAGTTTTTAAAACTGTGAACCGGAGGGCACAAACCTTCCCCATGGCGGATGACTATTCGGACTCCCTTATCGCCAAAAAGCAGGTGTCAGTCTGGTGCAGTAACGACTATCTGGGGATGAGTCGCCATCCACGGGTGTGTGCAGCAGTTGCGTAAGTGTCCCTGGCTTTCCAATACTACTGGCATTATTTGGCAAAACACACGGGTAGGATCTTCAATGAGGGGAATATTCAAGTGAAAGTGTAGTATACAGCCAAATGCTTTTTTTTTTCAGAGTTGAATGGTAGTTTATTGTCGCAGCACTATTAGTAGCCAGATCAAAATGCTATTTTTAGCCTTTGAAAATATTACAGATTACTTCTTAGTTTCTCCCACTATTCTGAAGATGCAGTCACTTGAAACTTCTGGCCCCAGGTTTCACAGTGAGAGAGCTCTGGGTCAACACGAGTTTTAGTCTTCTGGGTCCTAGAAAGAGGACCAATTCGCATGGCGTTTAGAACAATGAGTTTTATTTATGTGTCTGTCCCTCTGTCTTTCTCTGTTCCCTCCAATCCCACAGAGAGACTTTGAAACAACATGGTGTTGGAGCAGGTGGTACAAGAAATATTTCCGGAACTAGTAAATTCCATGTGGACCTGGAGCAGGAGCTGGCTGACCTCCACGGGAAAGATGCAGCACTCTTGTTTTCCTCATGTTTCGTGGCCAATGACTCAACCCTCTTTACCTTGGCTAAGATGATGCCCGGTAAGGAGGCCTGGTGTGGGTACCTGAGAGCTTTTCAGGGTTCTTAGCAGTAACAACAAAGAAGGCTTACCGAAGACCTCAGCTGAGATTAACAGTCCTATCTGGGGACATTTCCTTTCTGGGCATCAAGTACTAATCACACAGTAGGAGTTGCAGTAGAACATGGTACTAGTAAAGATTCACACATGGAAGTTATGAGCTGGGCGTGGTGGCATACAGCCCTAATATCAACACTAAAGAGGGTGAGGTGAGCAGAGCACGAATTTGAGGCCACCCCAGGCTAAGTAACCAGACTGTTTGAGACAAACACAAAAACAGGGAAGGTCCTGTCCGTAAGCTAATTCCCTCAGGTGTGCTCTGGACTCTGAGGGACTCGTTTGGAGACATCTCTTGCTGATTACTAGACTACGTGTGGGGTGATGCATGGGTCTAAAGGCAGGCTGACTGCTCGTCCCAGGGTTGCTCCTTTGAGTCTTCTCGGACAAGCACTGGCTAGTTACTGTGCCGGAGCAAAAATAGGCACAGGGTTTCCTTTTCCTGATGGGCATTTTCAGGAAAAATTCTCTGTCTGGGAAACAGGTTTTCTCTGATTTGGTGGCAGGAAATGATGTGTTTGTCTTGTTAGGGTGTGAGATTTACTCGGATTCGGGGAACCATGCTTCTATGATCCAAGGAATTCGAAACAGCCGTGTGCCAAAGTATATCTTCCGCCACAATGACGTCAGCCACCTCCGGGAACTGCTGCAAAGGTCCGACCCCTCCGTCCCTAAGATCGTTGCATTTGAAACCGTCCACTCAATGGATGGTAAGTCTAAGCACAAGCTAGTCCAAAACCTGAAATGTGGCTGGGATGTAGCTCAGCGGCACAACACCTGCCTGGCAAGTGCAAGGTCCTGAGTTCGATTCCCAGTACCCCCAAAAAAAAAAAACCTGAAGTGAAAAAGCAAGAGCTGAACTATCTTTAAAAAGTGCAGTGTTTTGGGTCTGGAGATGTAGCCCCCTGGCAGAGCATATGCTTAGCATGCTCAAGACTCTGGGTTTAATAGGATATGGTGGGGCATACCTGCAATCCCAGCACTCAGGAGGCTGAGGCAGGCAAACTGCCTTGAGTTTGAGACCAGCCTGGGCTACATATTGAGTTCAAGGCCAATTTGAACTGCATAGCAAGACCCTGTCTCAAACAAACAAACAAAAAAACAACAAAGGCTCTAGATTTGATCTATAACTCAACCCCGCCATGTGTCATGGTTTATTTATTTATTTATTTTTGGTCCCAGGAATCAGACTCAGGATCGTGTGCTTGCCAAGAAGGCCCTTGCACCCCTGAGCTGTGTTGTTGGCGCTGGTTTCTATTTTGTGTCTGATTTTCCTTCTGCTCTGTGCTGTGGTTTGTAGTCAGCAGTTGTTACGTAGGTTTGTTTGTGTCAGTTTGGATTTTCCACTTTGACTTACTAGGCTCTATGAGCTCCCAAGGGAGCCTAGAAATCAGAAGTTGGTTTTTCCCAATAGTAAAAAGAGGTATTACAACGTGAGCTACTTATTTCTGAAGTGCCAAGCTCTTCTGAGCAGTCCCCTGTCTTCCCTCAGGAGCAGTGTGTCCACTCGAAGAGCTGTGTGATGTGGCCCATGAGTTTGGAGCAATCACCTTTGTGGATGAGGTCCATGCAGTGGGGCTCTACGGGGCTCGAGGTGGAGGGATTGGTGACCGAGATGGAGTCATGCCGAAGATGGACATCATTTCTGGGACACTTGGTAAACATACTTTGTATGCTCTCTTATCTGCACTAAAATTATATTATTCTAACAAGGCAAAGGGCTGAGTAGCCTACCTGGCATCAGGTGAGGAGACCGTAATAGTGTGTTGTTCTGGCCACTTTTTTTTTAGAGTAATTTTTTTGTCCCAGTGAGTGGTAGCCCAGCCTAGCAGAATCTTCTGGAGGTTGAAAGACACTCACAGCAAGACTTGTCAGGAAGATCATTATTGCCATCTAAGCTCGTTCCACACATGCCATGGCAAGCAGTTCTCGCTTGGCTTCAGATTGTTCACCTACATTAAAAAGAAGTTTCCATGTTTTTTCTGCTACAGCAGTTGCTAGGACCAAGGCATTGTGAAGTGTAGCAGTGCATGCCTCCCACAGGGGAACATTCCTTTCCCCCACCTTTCCTCTGGCCCTCCTCATGCAGAAGAAGCACCTTGCTGTGGTAGGGAGCCAGACTCTGGAGCCATGCTGCCTGGGCTTCGTTCTGGCTGCTTGACTCACAGGTGGTGTCACACCAGTTTGGTAGTTAGTCTCGCCATGCCTTAATTTCCACTTCAGTACAGTGGGGATAATTGGATTTGTATCGAAACGCTTGTAAGGAGCCTGGTGTGGTGGCGCACATCTATAATCCCATCCCTCGGGGCTACAGTGGGGAGAGAACTCAAGGCCAGCGTGGGCTGCCTAGTTCAAGGCCGGTCTGAGCTACATACTGAGACTCTGCTTCAAAACAGACAGACAGACAGACAGACAGTGCTTGTGGAGGGGATGCATGTTGCGTGCAGCTTGTTACTGTACCTGCTGCCTCTCCCCTTGAGAACCCTGCAGAGAGGAAGATGTAGGTTGTACACAGTGAGGACTTGTTAAAAACTTCAAAGGTTTGCAAGGCAAAGCTCCAGGGATATGGCTCAGTGGCACAGTGCCTACCTGGCAAGTGTGAGGTCCTGAGTTTGATTTCTGGTACCAAAAAAAACATTGATAAGGCTATTGGAAACACATATAGCAGTCAACTAAAATGCCAAGTTAAGGCCTAAAAGTTCTAAAGGATGGGCAGGCAAAGAAAGCATCCTTCAGCCCTGCCAAGGTGAGCAGGGCTCCAAGCAGGACTAGGAAACCTGAGCTTTCGGGGTGGGGCTCTGTCAGGAAAGGCTCTTCTCTTCCAAGGCACTCTCATGACACACACTCTTAAAAGCTGTGGTCAGTGTGAGGTGGGAAAGGCTGGGAGATAAATTTTCCACTGTAGGAATTTGAACCCACATGACCTTCCTGAGGCTTGGCAGAAGTGTTAATTACAGAACATAACATTAAGATCTCTGAGAACTCTTACAAAGTCTTTCATCCTGAAACTTGAGGTACACATTTTACAAAAGACTTGACCAGAACTGAAAAACAGGTCTGGCCCTAAACCGCCCCTACAGGTGTAACGTTTTTGCACTTGCCCGGAAAGCTGTACTGTCAGCTTGGTGTTGCTCAAGTAGGAAGCAGGGTGGGTCACGCACAGCAGTGAGCGCAGCCATTAGGGTCGGGCCCACCGTGGGGATGGCGCCAGCACTCAGCTCACATCCTGCTCCCAGGAACACGGTGTGCAGAGAAGGGAGAGGGAGTTCGGGCTGGCGGCAGAGTGACAGGCCTGGCTGGGAGGAAGAGCGGGCAAGAGAAGATGGTGGGAGGAAAGACAGCCGCTTGGCCCTGAGCCACTGCGCGCAGTCCTGGGGCTGCTGGCTTGCTCTGTAGCCCACATTCTGAGGTGGCCCTGTAACTGGACAAGACCCTTTCATAACCTCTCAGCCTTTACCCTCCTAACCGTGGTGGACATCACTCCACTTCAGTCAGTCCTGGGACATAACCAGAAGACAGGAGAACAAATTATCTGAGGTGCTGCAGCACCTGGCTGTTAATGCTATAACGAAGCTGTCTACCCTCAGGGAAAGCTTTCGGCTGTATTGGAGGATACATCGCCAGCACGAGTTCTCTGATTGACACTGTACGCTCCTATGCGGCTGGCTTCATTTTCACCACGTCCCTGCCTCCCATGCTGCTGGCCGGAGCCCTGGAGTCCGTGCGGATCCTGAAGAGTGCTGAGGGCCAGACACTTCGCCGTCAGCACCAGCGCAACGTGAAGCTCATGAGACAGATGCTCATGGATGCCGGCCTCCCAGTGGTCCACTGCCCCAGCCACATCATCCCTGTGCGGGTAATGGCCTGTCCATGCTTGGATTTCTGGGGGTTGTGCCTTATGTGCTATGCAGGTGTTCTGGTTCCACCTTCCCGGAGCTGGGCTTGAGCACGATGACTGCCAGGCCAGGCCAGGGCTTGCAGCCAGCAGCCCTCTGCGTTGTCTGCCTTTGGCTGCCTTTACATGCAGGTGAAGCCTTTGAAGCCAGAAGGCTGAAGCAGCGGCCTCTCCAAAGCGCCGACTGTCACAGGGCAAATGCAGAGCTTACTCCTGCAGAGTTCCAGAGCCGGGGCTCGGCCAGCTTTGAAGTGTAGCTGTATGCTTAGTAAACTTCAGAGCAGATCTTGCCTTTCCTACTACAGACAGAAGCCCTGTTGGTGTTCCAGGTGAAACAGTGCAGGGATTAGAGCCAGTATAGCCAGGGAGACACCTTGGGAACAAGGGCTAGCTGGTATGAAAAGAAGCCCTGCCTTTCCCACACAAGGCCTGGGAGGGAGGAGTATGTGATTTACTGCTTTTGTTTGTTTTTGCAGTCCTAGAAATTGAACCCAGGGCCTCATTTGTGCTGGGCAAGTGCTCTGCCATTGAGCTATAGCCATGATCCTTTCTTAATTTTTATTTTGTGCCACAGTCTCCCTAAATCACCCAGACTGGCCTGACTTGTAATCCTCCTTCCTCAGCCCCCTGATTAGCTGGGATTTCTGATACGCATCACCACATCTGGCTGCAATTTACTTGGAATGTGGCTTTGGTTCTCTGGTCCTCCCATGACAATACCAGCTCTTTAAATCTCAGGTGTTCGGACAGTGCTGTCCTCCCCTGGCTTGCACATGCTGTAGTCTGGTCTTGAGCCTGAGTCTCTGGACACTGCAATATCTCTGCCAAGAGGTGTCCCACTGTGCTCTGACCCTGTCTTCTGCTGTCACCACACTTAGGTTGCTGATGCTGCTAAAAACACACAGGTCTGTGACGAGCTGATGAGCAGACACAACATCTACGTCCAGGCGATCAATTATCCGACAGTGCCTCGTGGGGAGGAGCTGCTCCGGATTGCGCCCACACCTCACCATACGCCTCAGATGATGAACTACTTCCTGGGTGAGTGCCTGCGGGGTCGGGTGAGCTTCTGGAGGCTGGTGTAAGGGTGTTTTGCAAGCAGAGTCACGTTGTCTTCATCAAGGTAATTAAGAATGCCTTGGGTACCCAAAGACCTAGAAAATACTTAGTTGCCAGGCTCAGAGTGTGCAGAGCCCCTTGGAAGCTCTGTGGAGGGCTGCTGCTCTTCCCTGGGCCCTCAGCCCACTGCAGGATGCACAAGGACGAGCTTGGCAGGGGCGGAGAGGAAGTCCTCTGGAGGCTTGAGTCTGCCCAGCCTGCGGAGGCCAGCTCTTGCCCTCTCAACTCCCTCATGTCGTCCTTGAACTGACCCTGCACTCCGCTACCCAGAGAAGCTACACAGCATCTTACACTGCCTGTGTCTGTACCACCGCCACCTACCCCAGTGTCCGCCCAGAGGCAGGGACCAAGGGGTTCAGTCTCTGAAAGGGACATTGCCCTCCTGAGCCCTCAGCTTCCTGACAGGCTTGATGTTCTGATAGAAATGTTTGCTGGGTGTGGTGGCATGTGCCTACAATACTAGCATTTAGGAGACTGAGGCAGGAGGATTACTGCAAGTTCGAGGCCAGCCTGGGCTGCGTGGTGAGTTCAAGGCTAGCTTGAGCTACGTACTGAGACACTATCTCAAAAAACCAAAAACGAAAAAAGGAAGACTCAGGTTTTGGTTTTTTTCTTTTTTTGGAGACAGGGTCTCACTATGCAGTTCAGACTGGCCTTGAGCTCACTTTGTAGCCCAGGCTGGTCTCGAACTCACAATGATCTTCCTGCATCAGCCTCCTGAGTGCTGGGATTACAGGCATGAGCCACCATGCCCAGCCTTGTTTTGGTGTTTTGGTGCTAAAGATTGAACCCAGGGGCCTACTCCTGGACCCCCGAATGCTCAGTTTTAAATGTGTGGTGATGCTGAAGCAGCTTCTTCCCTGTAGGCTTGTGAAAAAAAATCCAACTCTGGGTGTTGTTTTTCTATTTATTTTATAGCCTGATTGAGATACAATTCGCACTGTGAACTTCACCCTTTTAAAGTATGTAGTTGACGCTGAGTGTTGTGGCGCAGGCCTGTAATCCTAGCACTCAAGAGGCTGAGGCAGGAAAATTGCCTTGAGTTCAAGGCCAGCCTGCCCTAAAATAAGATGCTGTGTTTAAAAAAAAAAAAAAAAAAAAAAAAAAATATATATATATATATATATATATATGTATATACACACACATACATACACACACACACAGAGTTAAGTGTTTTTAGGTGAATTCACAGTATGTACAATATTACTGTATCTAAAACATTTTCATCTCCCCAAGAAAAGCCCTGTGCCCATTAGCAGTCAGTCTTTCCCAGCACTGTCCACTGTCTCTGCTTCTTCTCTCTGTGAATTTGCCTATTAGGGACCCTTCTTATGAGAGAAGCCATATGGACATGTGGTCCTTTATGCCTGGTCTCTTTACTGGCACAGTGGTTTTTATTTTTTTAATTTTAAAAATATTATCTGTGTGTGTCTGTGTGTTTATCAGAGATGGAACCCAATGCCTTCATACTGAGCTACACCCCTAGCCCTTGTCAAAAATTTTTTTATTTTGAGACAGGATCTCATAAAGTTGCCTAAGCTGGGTTTGAACTTGTGATCTTGCTGCTCAGCCTCCCAGAGTGCCGGTATGATAGATGTGGGCCACCATGCCCAGCTCCCACTGCAGTGTGTTAAAGTTCATCCCTGTGTGGCAGTAAACAGCACCTCACCGATCTTACTCCCAAGCCTTCCTCCTGGTACACCTACAGTCCTGTTTGTCCAGCAGCTGATGTATATTGGGCTTGTTTTCACTTTCTATACAAGTTTTTGTATAGGCAGATGTTTTCATTTGTCCCAGGGAAAACACTCATGTAATTTTTTTTTATACTAGGAATCAAACTCTGTACCTGGTGCTTGCCAGGCAGGCACTGTGCCACTGAGCTTTATCCCCAGCCCTCATGTAATATTTTGAAACTGTTTCTTCTCTTTGCAGAGAATCTGCTGAGCACGTGGAAGCAGGTGGGGCTGGAACTAAAGCCACATCCCTCCGCAGAGTGCAACTTCTGCAGGAGGCCGCTGCACTTCGAAGTGATGAGTGAAAGGGAGAGGGCCTACTTCTCCGGCATGAGCAAGCTGGTGTCAGCCCACGCCTGAGTGGGGCCTCAGTTAGCCCGCCTACCCACAGGCCGTTTCATACCCAGATAGCCTCCACAGTGTCTTTGTTTGTGAATTAAATTATATTAAATCTTAACCCTATAGTGAGCATACAGCCCAGAAATGAATTCTTGTTCAGCAGGTGATGGTGAGACGTCAGACCATTTGGGCGGGGTTTCTGCTGTTGGCTGCTGAGCCCGAAAGTAGTTTGAGCCTCGTCTGTGTCACACAGGTGCACAAACTGTGGTGGCTGCACAGCCTCCCCCTCTGCTTGAACCTGACCACCCTGTTAAGCCCCCTATGCCCAGGGAAGGTCCTCAACCACAGCCTCTCACTTTGCACTGGAAGTCCATCTGGGGGAATGTGCTACCTTGTACTCCACAGTCCTCCAAGCCCTCACCTTCCTGACCTCCAGTCATGTCTTCTCCAACAAAAGTGGTCAGCTGAGTGTGCACACCTGTGATCCCAGCATCTGGGAAGCTGAGGCAGGAGGATAGTACTTTTGAGCCCAGGTGGGTAACTTAGTGAGTTAGCTAAACCCTGTCTAAAAATAAAAAGGGCTGGGAATATAGCTGAGACAAAGGCCTTGGGTTTAGTCCCTAGTACTGGGAGACAGAGCAGAGGAGTTTATGGCCCTCACTCTTGGCTCTGCACGTGTGTTTGGGTCCCGTTGCCTGCACAGTCTTGCAGCTGTCTCTGGCCCCATTCCCACTGGCCTGCACTTTGTTACTGCCCTTTGTTACCCTCTTAGCATCCAGCGGTCTGGTCTTCTAGCTAGAGCCCCTCATCCAATGGTTCCGCCATCTCCGTTACCCCTGCCCCACGTAGCCTCCCAGCCACGGTCCTCAGTGCTATCTGCACAGTACTGACTGCAGATCAGACAAGTGCCACCCAGGCCACAAGGGGAGATGGTGCTTCATTTAGGTCTGCCCACCCCGCCCTGCCTGCACCTCACCCAGACCGACCTGGTCACCTCTACCAGCACAACTGGGTCCCTCGTGCAGAAGCCAGCTGACCTCCCCACACTGTTAGCAAGTCCTAGACACACCTCAGGCCAGGCCACTTCTTACCTCTGCTTCTGCCACCATCTGCCCTGTCCCAGCAGCAGCCTGAGATCTTGTCCCTCACCACAGAAAGGGTTCTGCTCTTCAGCTGCAGATTAAATTCTGGGTCCCCACACAGGCTGACTGAGCTGGGGCTGGGCTCCTTCCAGCTGTCCAGCCTCGTCATTGGCCCCACCCCACCTGTTTCCTGTGTCTCCTGTGCTAGGGCTCAGAGACCCGAGTACCCAGGGTTTGTTGGTTTTGTGTCTTGGTGTTCACCAGTTTCTGCTTGTGTTTTCCTACTGCTGGATCATGCTGCAGCTGCCCCTTCACCCAGGACAAGTTCCCAAGGAGTCCCTTGCACATGCCTCCTTGTATGTCCTCTTGAGTTTGTCCCCATGCTGGGCCTCCTGCCTGGCTGTCCAAAACTCCAGTTACCACCAACAGTGACAGTTTCCCTTTTGACCCTCTGCCCTGCCGTATGTCATCTGTGTGGGAAGTGCCATGTTTCTGTTCTCACTCCTGTCCCCTCTGAGGCCAGGCGAGAGCCTGCTGCATAGCGGGTAGTGAGCAAATGCGGTAAGTGAATCAGAGGTCCCCAGTGACAGCATCTAAGTCTGCTAAAGAGATCAGCCAGGCTGAAGAAATATTAGCTAGCTGGAGGTGATCCTCAGCCATCTTCCCTTCTGGTAGCCCCAGAAAGGGTCTCTGTGCTTCCCCCAGGGCAGAGTTGTGCTGGGAGTGAGCCTGGGTTGCCGGGCAGATGCCCTGGTCAGGGTGTACTGGGAGGCACCAGCTGAGTCAGGCTCACATCAGATAAACCATTCATGCGGGCAGGCCAGTGGGTGTGATGGAAGCTGCCGCGCCTTGGAATCACATAGATAGGGTTTCTTCCTGCTCGGGAGACGGCTCTGCTTTCCCAGCCCTGCTGCAGCTTCACTGTCCTTCACACTCCCACGCCTGGAGCGCCCTGCACCCACTCCAGACGTGGTTGTTCACCCTAGTGGGGGCACTGCTCCCACCCCAGTGCTCGCCTGCAGTCCCTGGGTGCGTCTGCCCTCCTTTTGTCTGGGAGAGGGAGTGAAGGGTCTGCAGGGTGAGATGGCTATGGTGAACTGCTTCATACCAAGAAGTCTGGCTTCTACAAGCTAGTGTGGTATGAAATCATACAATGTAATGGAAGTTTTCCAAGAACATTTAGGTGCTTAGGACATCAAGGAAAGTCCTAACGGGGGACAGCATGAGTTACATGTTTTGTTTTTTCTTTGTTTTTCAAGGAAGGGTCTATGTAGTTCAGGTTGACCTTGAACTCACTACGTAGCCCAGCCTGGCCTCAAACACAACCCTTGAGTTACATGTTGTCTTTTTTTGTTGTTTGTATTTTTGGTTTTTGAGACAGGATCTCACTGTGCAGTCCAGGCTGGCCATGAATTCACTGTATAGCCGGGGTGGCCTGGGACTCACCGTGACCTCCTGCCTCAGCTTCTGGAGTGCTGGGATTACAGCCATGTTCCACCTTGCCCACCTACGTGTTTAAATCTTAAGGGACAGACTTCCTCCACTGACAATTTTTTCCTTCTGTTGGTTTTCCTAAATCCTGTATACCACAGCTTGTCTAGCCCTGATTTCTTCCAAAAAGGAGGAAGAAACATCAGACTTCACACACCCTCCCCAGGAGAGCTGTTATCCCAGCTTCCTGGGCTGATTCCACCCCACATGCCTCTGGACACTGCTTGTGCTCTGGGTAGGGCCCTAGGTTAGAGGAGTTCACTCTTTGGGTGGAGAGATAACCACTAAAGCTATATCAGCTGACAGGCCTCAGCATAAATCCCGTTACCTGGCATAACCTATAATCCCAGTACTCTGGAAGCTGAGGCAGGAGAATCACTGTTAGTTCAAGGCCATCAGGCTATATAACAAAACTCTCAAATGGCATGGTGGCACACTCCTATAATCCCAGCACTATGGAGGGTGATGTGGGAGGATTGCCATGAGTTTGAGTTCAAGGCCAGTTTATGTAGTACTGTGCCACATAGCAAGACCCTGTCTCAAAAAAAAAAATCTCAAAAGAGTTCCAATACCTAATAATGACCGCTGAGGCCCTACCAGGTTTGTGCAGACCTTAACGCATATTACCACTAACCCTTACAATACCGCATAGTAGCTCTGGCCAACTGCCTTATAGATGAGCAAACTGAGCCTCCCAAAGGGAAGATCACCTGCTTGGGACAACCTGGATCGCGGGCAGGACAGGGAGGGGAGGCTGTCCATCTGACCCAAGCCCTATTAGTGTTCGTAGGTGAGAACCGGAGGTGTTGTGGAGCAGGGGTCTGCCCCAGTCACCAGCAGCTTCCCTCATCCAGCTCTGCCCTGTCCAGCTCAGAAGCCTCCAGCAGGCCCTGAAATAGTGCAGTGCTGGCCCCTCCAGTCCACAGACAGGACAGGTGAGAACTCATTCAGCTGATCCAAGCAAACCGTTCCATGGCCTCCCTGCTTCACCTGTGAAATGTTCTTGAGTTGCCAGTCCTCTGGGCAGGTAGATGAGGCTCAACCCAGGAACTGCCAGAGGGGAGCCTTGCCTTCCAAGGGGATGGGCAGGCTTTGCTTCTTTATAAGCAAGATATGGTGCTCAGCACAGGGCCCAGCTTCCTGCTTCCTGCTCTTGGTGTTTCAGGAACAATCTCACAGTCACTTAACAGGGGACTTCCCCAGGACTCACCCTCAGAGAACAGACTTGCTTTTCTCTTCCTTTTTTTTTTTTTTGAGACAAGCTGGCCTAGAACGCACTATAAAGCCCCAGCTGGCCTCATACTCATGGCAACCCTCCTGCCTCAGCCTCCCAAGAGCTGTGATTACAGGTGCGCACCAAAAAGATTGCTCTTGTGTTTTTCTTTTCTCCGGGGGGCCAAGGAAGCAGGGTATGTCAGAACCCACATGGGTTCTGTCTTGTTTTTTTTGGCAGCTAACAGGAATCCCCATAAAGGCAGAAAGAGGAAGGCAGCCCACACTTCCCGCACAGCACTGCCTTGGGAGTGGGTGGGCATAGGCAGCCACACAGACGAAGGTTGCCTGAAATCTGCCTGCAGAAATAGTGTGTGACCAGCCTCAATCCTCCCTGTAGACTGGCCTGTCTAGCTATACTGGTTCTGTTCTCCTGCAGTTCCATGCCCCAGCTCTTCAAGGCTGCTTGACTCTCCTCTGCTCCTGAAAGGGGACGTTTGGGCTGGTGATGGTGTAGGCAGTCATGCTAGAACAAGGCTCTTCTGGAGCGCTGCATCTGGCAAAATTTACAACTCATGCACTTGAGTGAAGATCCTGAACAAGCTGTCTCCCAAACATTGGTCCCCTCCCTGTGTCCTGAAACCTACAATGCATATGAAAAACAGCCAGGCACACACCTGTAATCCTAGCATTTTGGGAAGCTGAGGCAGGAGCACTGCAAGTTTAGGTCCATCCTGGGCAATATAGCAAGATCTGTCTCAAAATTTTTTTCCTTTTTTTAGAAATAGGTCTCATCAGTTCAGGCTGGCCTTGAACTCACTATGTAGCTCTGGCTGGCCTCAAACTCATGATGATCCTCCTGCCTCAGTCTTGTCTCAAATTTTTTTTTTTTTTTTTTTTTTTGTCTCAAAATTTAAAAAAAGGGCCGTGGTTGTAGCTCACTGTGAAGGCCCTGGTTCTAATCTCCAGGACAGCAAAAAGAAACAGAGACATAGTTCATCCCGGTTAATTCCAAGCTCAGAGCAATGAAATCCGGGAGGCAAGAGCAAGCAAGCAGGCCCCACCTTTGTAGCCTGGCACACCCACATCCCCCGCTAGGTGGAAACAGAAAGGAATGGATGGTGAGTTCACCTTGGAGTCTCCTGCGGCTCCTCCCTCCCTGCTGCACAGCGCACCCCCAGCCCTTCTCCCACACCTAGGCCAGCCTTCCCCATGCAGCATAGGTATGACCAACAGGGGGCGCAGTCACCACTCAGAACCTGCCCTAAATTCATCTATTCTTTCTTTTTTAAAAAATTCACCTTTTCTCCTACGGAATGGATACTGCCTTGGGTTGGCATATTTTTATTTTACCTCTGCTGGGAAGAGGACAGAAAAAACTGGGCCTGCAGGTTCTGTGCCCTTGAGGAGGGAGATTCCAGAGAGGGGTGCTGACCAGGAAGGGCAGGCAAGGGGTGGAGGAAGGGCTGGGTGGGGCAGATCTGCCCGTTATCCAGGAAGGACCAACGCCACATTCAGTGGCCATCCTCAGGCTCCCTTAAAAATGCCTGCACCTAACCCTGCCCTTAGGCAGACTTTTGTCCTGTGAGCCCTGTTTTTCTCTGTGGACATTTCCTCCAGTGGCCTCTTATCTACTCCTCCCTTAACAGAGACCTGGTGAGACCCCCTACTCCCAGCTGTCCCCCAGGGAGCTCAGGACCAGCAGGTTTGCAGTCTTTATTGAGCATGTGCTGGTGCTGGCTGTGCAGTGGGGAGAAAAGCGGCAGAGCTGTGGGGCTGGCAGGGCCCCACCTGGGGCAGGCAGTGAGGCGAGGCGGACAGGAGCCACCCCTGACGGTCAGTGGGCTACTCAGCTGCAAGTCCCCTGCAGAAGTTCCGGTTATAGAAGTGGCGGTTGTCCCTGGTCAGGGCTATGCTCAGCTGGGCCCAGAAACTGCCCTGACCCCTGGGCTGCTGGGGCCAGAAGAGGACACTCCGGTGGCAGAGGCGCTGGCGCAACCGCACATAGCGGGAACGGTGGGCATCGGGTCTGAGGATCACCAGCACCACGACGTCCTTGCGGTCCTCCAGCAGGCGCTGCTGGGCCAGCAGAAAGCTGGTGCGCAGAAGGCCGTTGACCCGGTCAGTGTGGGCCAGCACAAACAGCGTTTTGCGGCTGCCATAGATGGAGGCCCACAGATTCTCAAAGAGCGTCTTGCCAGGCACCCAGTCCCGCTCCTCCAGGCACAGGCGCAGTGACCGGCGCCCACGGCGCTCCTCCAGCTGCACTCGAAGCTCGTGGTACACCCAGTCGGCCACTGCACCCTGTGCCTTGTCAAAAACCACAAAGGCATCATAGGGCAGGGATTGGGCACCACGTGGGCCCCGCCAGGGTAGCCAGGTCAGGCCCAGATGAAAGCAGTACCAGAGGTCCCAGCCGCAGAGGTGCTGCAGCACCGGCACCACCAGGCCCAGAGCCACCACCAGGAGCGAGAGGCCAAAGCAGTCCCAGGAGAGGGCCTCATCCAGACAGAGGCGCAGGTCCTGTGCAAAGATGCTGCGGCCCTGCAGCTGTCTGGGGCTGCCGCACTTCACACGGTTGGGCAGGCCAGGCACGGCATGCTGCACCTCCAGGAGGAAGTCCACGAAAGCCGCCCCGCAGGTGCAGTGGAGAGGGTTGGCACTCACATCTAGGACAGTTAGGCTGCCTACCAGGGTCCCAAACCAGGAGGACTCAATTGTTCTGAGAATGTTGTCACTGAGGTTGAGTTCCCGCAGCTCAGTAGCCAGTGCAAAGAAGCCTGGGGCCACAAAAGTGATGCTGTTGCCACTGACGTCCAGATTCCGCAGATGTGTCCCGTTAGGCAAGGTGCCATTAGTCAGAGCCTTTAGCTGGTTTCCTGCCAAGTCCAGGGTGATCAGGTTGGGTAAGAGGACCAGGCTGCTCCAGTTGAAGAAGGCCAGGTAATTGTCACGGAGATACAGCTGTGTCAGGTTTTTGGGGAGGCTGTCCAGGTTGCGGGACAGGAGGGTGTGCAGGCTGTTCTGGGACAGGTCCAGCTTGAGCAGGCTTTTCAGGCCTTGAAAGAAGTGGAGGTAGAGGTCTCCCTCTGCCCACATGCTGCTCACTGTATTGCCACTGAAGTCCAGGGCCTGCAGGGAGCTGCTGCAGAGCTGTGGGTTCACACGGCTATTGATACCATTGTGAGCCAGGCTGAGGTACTGCAGTTTTTGCAGCCGGGACACAAAGCTGAGGTTGTGGCCTATGCCCTGCATGCCAAAGGGCTGGCTATTGTAACTGAGGTCCAGGGCCCTTAGCTGTGGGAGCTCTGTGAATGAGCGCCCATGATACAGGTCCAGTTTGTTATGGGACAGGTCCAACACCTGCAGACTGATCAGTGGCTGGAACTGTGAGCCGTTGACGGCCTGTGCAATGCAGTTGTGGCTCAGGATCAGGCACTGGAGGTGGGAGAGGTTGGTGAACATTTCTGACTGCACTGTCACCAGGTTGTTCCCAGACAGGTCCAAGGTGAATTTGCCCTTGCAGCGGGGCATGAAGTCTTCAGACTTGGGCTTGCCCCCCGGGCCTGGAGCAAGACCCTCAGGCCCCAGCCAGACCCAGTCCTCATGGTCTGTTTCCCCAAGGGCCTTCACCAGGGTTGGAACTCCGCTGATACGGTTTTCTGACAGGTCCACAAAGTGAAGGTTAGGGAAAGCCCCAAAGATGCTGAGCTGGGCCTGGTTGATGAAATTCATCTGCAGATTCAAAGTCTGGAGCAGGGGCAAGTGGACCAACGGCTTGAGTGTGTTCTCACTGAGGGACCGGAAGAAGATGCCATTCAGGTTTAGCTCCTGCAGGGAGATCAGGTTCCCAAAGGAGGGTGCCAGATGCCGGTGGGCAAAGGACACTTTCTTGCGGTAATTGAAGGACAGGTTGAGCTTGCGCAGCCGTGCCAGGCCCTGGAAGGCCCGGGTTCTGGTAATGCAGTCATAGAGGAAGTTCTCGCTCAGGTCTAGCACTGTGAGGTTCTCTAGGCCTCGGAACCATCTGGGTTCCAGAGTGTGAAGAGAACTGTCCTTCAGCACCAGGCCTTGGAGGTGGCTGAGGTGGCTGAAGGTGTCAGGGTGCAGCTGGAGGGTTTTGTTAAGGCACTCCACACAAGGGTTGCGGGCGTGGTCACAGCGGCGGCAGTTTCCACCCACATCGAGCACACGCAGGGCAGTCAGGCTGGCCAGGTCCCCAGGCTCCAGTTTAACAATGTGATTGTAGGACAGCAGCAGGTACTCAAGACTGGGTGGTAGGTCTCGGGGCACCGTTGTGAGATTGTTGTACTTGAGTGACAGGTGGGTGAGGTTGCTCAGCCCCAGGAGGGCACCAGGGGCTACCTCCAGAGCCCAACTGCATGGGTTCTTGTAGTAGCAATTGCCATCCATAAAGAGCATGCGCAGGGCATGCAGGCCAGTGAGGCTGGTGGAGTCCAGCACCAGGATGTTGGTGTGGCTCAGGGTCAGGTTCACAAGGGAGCTGGGCAGGGCAGGCACAGTGGTGATGCCATTGTAGCTCAGGTTCAGATCCTCTAGGGTAGGCACAGCCAGGAAGGTCCTGGGCTCAATGGTCATGTGGCAGGGGAAGTGCATGGGGCTGAGGCCGGTTGGTGGGCAGTTCCACTTAAGATTGAGATGCCTCAGGTTGGGCAGGTGGAGGAAATCGGAGTTATGGAGATGGTGGATGCGGTTGGACAGCAGGGAAAGGCTGGTGATGTTGCTGCGTGGTGCTGCTGCGGAGAAGTGGGGCACGGACTTCAGGAAGAGCCAGTTGCAGTTCAGCACACCGTGGGACTGGAGCTCACAGGGCAGGAAGTCAGGCAGCGTGCCCAGGGCCAGGGCCTCAGCCAGCACCACAGCCTGCACCAGGAGGGGCAGGGGGTGCAGGAGCCTTCGGCAGGAGCCCTGTCGGAACCAGCGGCTGTGTGAGTGTCCAGCCCGGCTGCACCCTCACCTGCTCCCCTTTGGGGTCTACACTGGCTTTCCAAGGCCCTCCGTAAGCCCGCCCCCTCTCTGCTCTCCAGCTGCCAAACCCCCTTTCCACCCTCTCAAGTTAGCCTCCCAGTCAGTCTCTGCCTCTGAATGTGGACTCAGAACTAGGACTGAGCCCGCAGTGCAGAGTTCTGATTTCACACATAACCAAACCCCAGCACAGCCCGCTTTCCCTTCCTCTCCTTAGGGGCCATTAAGCCTTTTCCTGTCAAACAAAGCAGAAGCTTGCTCCCTTACCTCCGGCCACCCTGAAGTCCCCCTACCTTTGACTAAGGCCCCAGCAGGGATGAGTGGTCCAGGATGCTGTGGTCCAGGCTGGCTTCCACTCAGGCCCCTGGTGAGGGTGGATATCATCCAACTCCTTTCTTCTCTGCCTGCCTCCCTCTCCCAGCTTACTTGGGTCAGAACTGACACAGCCCAGCCCACTGCCTCAGGCCACCACTGAAGTCCAGGCCTCAGCCTCCCAGCCTGGCTGCTTTGACCTCTCTGCTCTGGCATCTACAGGGTCTAGTGAGTGTCCTCAGGGCATTGGGGTGCCGTGTTTCTTTAGCTGTTTCGGGTAGCTGTTAGGCCCACCTCCCTCCTCACCCCTTGCCACACTGTCCCCTTTTCCAGGGGCCAGAGGGCTGCTGTCCTACCATGTCAGGATGTGGGGGCTTCCTCCAAGGTTCTTGCCAGTAGACTGGGCCACAACTGCAAGGAAGGATGCTGCTGACAAGAGCGTCTGCCCTCTCTGAGAAGAGAGGAAGTGAGAGTTCTTGCCAGCCCAGCTGCTTTCTCCTCACCCACCCTGGGGAGGGCAGGTGCTGCGCAGTGAGTCAGATGACAGACACCCCCTTCACCCCTTCCTCTTTCCACTCTCCCCCAGGTCCCCAGTGGGCCTCACATCTGTTCTCTGGGAGGTTCAGAGAAGAGCAAAGGCCAGGGCCTGCTAAAGTCTTATTAGCGTCTGGTCCCGGCACGCTGCTCTCTCACCTTGTGGACCTGGTTCTCGCCTTGTCCCAAGAGGACTGCCTCACCCTCAGGCCTCAGCCCCGCGCAGGACAGTGACTCTCCCACTCTTCCCCTCTGCTCTCCAGAGCCCCACTGCAGAGCTCTGTGTGGCCTCCAGAGCCTGTGACGGGCAGTGTAAGTCCCTTCTGGAGCAGGCCTCTTCCCTCATTCCCAGCTCCTGATACCCGTAAGAACCAAGACCTGCGGTCCTGCCAGGGCTCCCAAGGCTGCTCCTCCCCACCCATCTCTTCCCAAACTCCTGGCCTCAGGGTGCCCCAGAGCCAGGTCCTGCTGGCTACCCTTAAAAGTCTGCCCCCTGCCTGACACCTCCACTCCACTGCCTGGCTGCCTGCTCCCGCTCCTGGTGCAGCCTCTTCACATCCCACTCCTGGAGGGGCCTGTTCGGACCTGTGTTGTGCACACCTCCTCTGCCGAGACCCCTCCCTGGGTCATGGCCAGTCCATATAGAGGCCACATTTCTATAGAACTTGCCCTTCCACTTCTGTCTGCAGCCACGCCGGCCTGGTTGCTGCTGAGACACAAACCTGCGCCCCTTGCTCAGGCCTTTGATGTCCTTTCCTCTGCCTGGAGTCTCCTCCTCTGTCTCTGTGCACGTCACCCTCCCCACCAGGGCTTCCTTGACGCTTTTGTGAAGTCAACTGCCAACCCAGATCTGACTCCCTTTAGCCTCTTTCCTTGTTTGTTTTTTGCTTTACATGTTTTAAATCACTATTGCACTGTACTGTGGACTCTTCATGGTTACAGCACATTGCCTTATTTCCTTGCTGGAATGTCAGCTTCTTGGGAGCCAGATCTCGTCTGTGTCCCTGGAATGCAGCACAGCGCTCAGCTCATGGCTGTGCTGAGTACTTGCTAAAGCCATGAGTCCTGGCATGCAGCCCTAGGCACTGAAAGGGCATCCAAGTGGAAGTTGAATAAGTGAGTGAACAAAGTGGCTCCTGCTGGGAGCAGGCAGGGTTACAATCTGCCTCCCCAATCCTCTGAGGCCCACTTCTGGGTGGGTGTCATAGCCAGCAGGCTCCCAGGTGCCAGTCATCCAGCTGGCCCGGTAGCTGCCCACCAAGAGCTAGCACCTGGAGTGGGCAAGGTTGAGCCTCCTCTAGGTCTGAGCTAGGGTCCCAGCTTTCCCAACAAGCCCAGGGGCTTCAGTAGGGCTTGAGGGAGGCCACTGGGGAGGAGACACTGCCTGAGCTAGGAGGAAGGACAGTGCCCCCCGCCCCAGCAGTGGGGCAGGAATCAGCAACCACACATGGGACTCATCTGGGACGCCAGTCCCACTTGCTTCTCAGAGGTATAGACAAAAGCCCAGCACCTGCTCCATCCCAAGCCTGGGACACTTTCCCAGAATCTCTGATTGGCACCTCTGGAGCCACCCTGCTTCCCTTGGGGGCAGGAAAGCAGGTCTGGAGAGGGGCTAAGGCACTGACACAGGTGTGCAAAACACACCGAGGCATGCATGTGTGCCAGACACACGCATGGATGCATGCTCACAGACACACATGGGTTGGCAGCACCGAGACAGATGTCCTCGGCCCCATAGGGGCTGGAAACCCAGCTAAGAACCCTCATCCAGCGTAGTGGGCTGAATAGCGCCCCTAGAGACCCATGTCATTTTTGTCTTTTTCTTTTCCTCCTCATCTTTTCTTACTTTCTTTGTGGTATTTGCGATTGAACCGGCACTGACTACCTTCCTAGTCTAAATTGCTCAGGCTTGGTTTAAACTTGCAATCCTCCTGCCACAGTCTCCCAGACAGTCGAAACACAGACTATGTACTTCCTTACACGGCAAAAGGAACTTTGTGGCTAAGATCTAAGTTAAGGATCTCAATACAAAGAGGTTATCTTAGATCATTGGCAGAGAGTGCTGGGCACATAGACAGGTGTGACTTCAGAAGGGATGGAAGCCATGACCTTAGGAGCCAAGCAGTACAAGCAACCTCCAGAGGAGGGAAAAGCACAAAAATGGATTTTCATGAGGCCTCTCCAAGTCAGCCCTGCCAACAGCGAGACTTTAGCCCTGGAAACTTGTATCCTATTTCTGGCTTCCAAAACTGAACTGTGGTAAATTTATGTGGCTTTTCTTGTTTGAGACAGGGTTTCACCACCAAATTATGTGGCCCAGTGGCCCCTAGGCTGGTCTTCAATGGACTTGTTTTTTAAAGCTACTGTTTGTGGACATCTGTAATAGCGGCCAGGGGAATAAGACACCCAGATCCCATGTGATGCTAGAAGTGTGCTGGCCTCTTGCCCGCACACATGGAAAACTGTTTCTCCCACACACTGTGGCCAAGAGCACAGGTCAGTGGTCTGCTTCCGAGCTGAGAGGGCCACCCAATTCCCAGGGCAGAGGTGGTACCCTGGGGCAGACTCAAGGATTGATTTAAAAATATTTTATTCTTTAGAAAATACAGCATTCAACCGTCCTGTCCTGCAGCGACCCCTACTGCAGCCCAGCGCATCCCACCCACTGTGGCAGGGGCTCCTGGGACCCCAGACTCAGCTAGGTTTATGCCAAGCCCCCAATCTAGGCACCTTGACCCAGCCAGGGAAGGACCTGGACATTCTGGGCACACATATGAGAAGCAGGGACAGCAACAGGGAAGGGTCACAAAATGCTGGACCAGGGGCCCATGGAAGCTGCAAGTGTTCGGCCACCAGCCCTCCTGCCCCGCAGTCAACACCTCCTTGGAGCCCAGGCTGGGAAGGAGGGAGGTACAGAGCCGAGGCAGGCAACCACAGTCCACGCACTGGCCTGGCTCTGTCTGGCCACCTAGCTGTCATCTCCATTCTCTCCAGGGCCCCGGATGAGGCGCTTGTGGCCTCGCTTTCCCCCAGGGCCCTTGGGCTTGGCGAAGGCCTGCTTGAAGGCATGTTGCTTGGGGTGGACCTCATCGTAGAGGAAGTCAGCCGTCAGCTCTGCCCCATCACCAATCTCAATCTGTGCAGGGTGAAGCAGTGGTCATCCCAGCGGTGAAGGGCCCCATCATGCACCACCATTGGTAACCTCTACCCCTACTCCTGGGGCACCCTTGTGATCTCGTACCCAGCTCGGGGGGCTTTCAGAACCTCACCTGGAATGCTGCCCTCAGGAATAGAGAGCCTGGGGCCTGCTGACCTCATCTCCTGAATCACCCCCTCCCTGGCCCCTAGACCCAGGGAAAGGAGACATGGCAGCCAGGACTTGGGCTTGTCTGTGCCACCTGTTGGCTGGGCAGCCTAGGGTCCAACAAGGCGGCAAGGAGTCAAACAGTCTTGCTCTGCCATCACCCAGGACTCCAAGACTCCACGGGGAAGATGGGGAGATGAGCCCGGAGATGGGCACCAACCTTCTTAGAGATCTCTAGCTGGAAGTCCTGCTCGACGGAGTCCAGAAGGCGGCTCTTGCAGCTGGAGTAGAGCATTCGCTCCTTGATGCTGCACTTGTAGCCCGGCATGGAATAGATGAACACTGCAGGGGTGAGGTGGGGGTGGGGTAAGCTGTGCAGATGGGGAACCTGGAGACCCATGTAGCATCAGGCTGGGGCTGCTCCCAGCCAGCAGAGACCAAGGCCCTGCAGTGGCCACTCACCCACAGACTCAAGGGAGTCACCCTCATGGGTGTGCTTGTAGAGGAAGAAGTGGTATCGGGCAGCATCTCGGGGCACCCGGGAGGGCAGCTGGGCCACATCTGTGGGCTCTGTATGCACCAGCTCGATGGTCTCCCGCTCCAGGTCCAGCTTCTATGGAGGGGCAGGGGTAGACATGAGGGCCCCCTTTTGCCTGACAGAAACCCCCACAGCAAGACTGGCTGGCAGGCTGGAGTCCCCTCTCTGTACCACCTCTCTGTGGGGCCCATGTCCCTTTCATGAAGCACCTCGGCCTACCCTATGCTGCCCCTTTGCAGGCTCTGCTGGAGCAGGGACACCCACCAAGGGGAGCGGATGGGATAGTGTAAAGGATCTTAACCTCAGGGTCAGCTCCTTCTTAGAGGTGAAGCCTCCAGTGGGGAGGTACCTAAGAAGGGAAGAGCCATTCTGCTTGGCAGGGGCATCATGGTCCACCAATACAAAAGGCCCCTGTCTGAGGAGGGGGTTGGCCAAGGGGTGCTGCACAGGGAGTATGGGACAGGAAGGGCTCGGGACTAAGGATTCATTGTGAACCCAAGGGGTGGGAATGGGACAATGTGTGCACAGGAAGGCCTCTGTGGGCAGGGCTGGAGACAGGAGAGCAGGCACATTCACACATCCGACACAGCACACAGAGGGCTCAGGAGGACAGTGTGCTCTCCAAGTCCACAGTTTGGCTCGGCAGCCAGCCCAGGGGAGCAGGGCTCTATGCCCACTGGCACAGGGAGAGCAGGAGAGGCAGCAGGGCAGTGTGGCTGACGAGTGTGCCAGAGAAGGGCTGAGCACCCACCAGCTGAATGTAGTTGATGGTCTTCTGCTTGAGCTGTTGAAGTGCCCACTGGGCCTCAGGTTGTAGGGGGAAGGCGAGGCCCTGCAGCGTCTGGTGCTTGCTTTCCACGCTGATCTCTGTTTTCACCTGGGGGCAGGGCGGTGGTGAGGAAGACCTGCACCCACATGCCCGGGGCATGGCCACCAAGGAGCAGGGGCTCTCGGCATACCCACCTCATTGATACGGATCTGCTGGAGTTCTCTCTCAGCCAAAGTCAGAGGGGCAGGGGCAGCACAGGATGACAGGTGCTTCTGGTACCCAGCAAAGGAGAGGTCATCCTGGGGGGCAGAACCCGAGGCATAAATGGGTATCTTGGTTTGCAGCTCCTGAGTTCCTAGCCCTTACATTTCACCAAGCCTGGCCCCAGTGACCTGTACAATGCCCACGCTGTGCAAGGCTTGGGCGACTATCCATACCTACCTTCACCGTGCCAAAGAGCTCGTCCTTAATGTGGCCGCCGCCGAACTCCTTCTTCACCGTGGCCCGTGTGGCAGCGTAGAGCATCTTCAGCCGCACCTGACCGGGGGTGTGTGTGGGGGGAGCAAAGGGCGCCAGGCTGTGAGGCCCTCCTCAGGAAGGAGCCCACACAGCCAGCAGGGGGCACAGCTGTAGCAGGGCGGCACCGCCAGCAGAGGGAGCCCTAGGACACCCCATATCCCAGCCTTTTGAAGTTCCCCCCTCCCCTGAGGTCATTCTCCCTCGGGCAGGGTCTTGTTACCATACACAGCCTCAGCTCCCCTCCCCATGCCACACTGGACCTGAGCCTGGCACTGGCAGGGGTCTCTATGACTTACAGGGGAATTATCAGGCGACCAGGCAAGGAAGAGCCACTCGAAGCCCTGAGCATTCTGTGAGTCGAGGCGGAAGAGCATGTAGCAGGGCTGTTGGGTGTCCAGCAGCGGCAGCACAACCCTGTCGTAGTCCTGGTCCCAGCGGCCCACGGGCGCCTGTGAGGCACCCAGCACAAGCTGCTCTGGGGGCAGAGGCCAGGTGAGCTGGAGTGGCTGTGTCTCTCACTCTTCCACCCGTTTGTGACTCCAGGGCCAGCTCAGACCTGCTGGCCATCCCGCCTCATGGTCACTGGAGCCCCCCCGCCTTGTGACAGAACCCGGCAAGGCTGCTTTGCTACACATCCTGCCTCCCATCCCACTCACATGAAGACACACAGGACCCACATACCTTGGTGCACTCCGACCCCATCTACAGACACAGCTGCTCAGAGCAGTCCCGTGCTGTGTCCTCTCCCCTCCTCAGCTCACACTCAGTGGAACCCAACAGGTCCCTGTCCTTATCCTGGGGCAAATGTGCTGGGGAAAGTGGCATTAGAGGCCCAGATCTCAGGATCGGCAGGGGTGAACACATCCAGGGAAGATGTGCTCACCACAGGGGTGATGTACCACACCACATCGGTATTCTGTGCCCCTAAAAGTCACAAAGCAAAGGCGGCCAACTCCTTAATACTTGGGCTCTACAGGTCTGTCATCGCCCAGCTTGTGCCAAGTGGCCAAAGGTGCATCAGGCCATAGCTGTGGCCTGGGACCTCAGCTGGGCACCAGAGGCCTAGGCTGGAGGGAGGACTGAGTGAAGGGGCAATCAGCTGGCCCAGGGCCCAAGATCTCACCAGCAGGCCCTCATGCTGGGACCAGGAGTCCAGCTGCCCGGAGCCCCAAAAAAGCCAGACTCGCCAGTCCAGCCACTTCTGCAGGCTTGGCTCCCTGCCTGCCAACCCAGAATTCACATGGGGCCAGAGCTGAGCACCATTATTACAGGTTGTGTGAGCACCAAAAGCATCGTCAATGGTGTTTAATTTGTTGTTCATGTTTTCAAACCAGAAATTTTACATAAGAAGTAAAATTCAGCCAGGTGTGGCGGCACACATGCCTGCAATCCTGACAATCAGGAGGTTGAGGGCAGAGGATCATACTTTGAGGCCAATCTGGGCTACATAGCAAGACTCTACCTCAACATACCAGGTTGGGTGTGATAGCGCATGCCTATAATCCACCACTTGGGAGGCTGAGACATGAAAATCCCTCCTAAGGCCAGCCTAGGCTAGCTACACAGTGAGTTCAAGGTCAACCTGAAATGAGACCATGTCAAAGCAAAAACACAAACCAAGCCAAACCAAACAAAAACAAAAAGCAGAAGTGGAATTCTCAGCTGCTTTGGAAACCTCAGGAGCTCTAGCTCTAGCCATACTCTGGACACTTCCAGGCACCCCAACAACTATAACGCAGGACTGGTAAGAGCCCACCTAGAGATTCCTCCTGCTTTAAAATCTTACATACTGCTGGGGATATAGCTGAGCAGCACAAGCACCTGCCTGGCGAGCACAAGGTCCTGAGTTCAATCCCCAGTACCCTCCCTAAAAAAATCTTGTATCTGACAGGCAGGGTAGCACATACCTGCCTGGTACTCGGAAAACTGAGGCAGGAGGATCACCGTGAGTTCACGGCCAGCCTGGACTATATAACAAGAGCAACCCTGTCTCAGACAAACAAAAAAGATCTTATATCTTGTCTGGGCACTGGGGAAGGGCTGAGGATACTCGTGACCTACATCACTGACCTCTACTGGGCTATGAAGGCATCTGAATTTGGTGACACTGGACAAAGCCCAGCACAGCCATGGTTCTAAAGCCTGAGGTAAGTTTTAGATCTGGGCAGTCCCAGCAAAGGCAAGCTGGGCACCAAGGCCATGAGGGGCAGCCCCTAAAGGGTCCACCATAGCATACTACTGAGAAGGGCTGGACTGGCGGGCCTGACCAAGCCCAGGCCCTGAGTGCACAGCCTCCACTGTCAGGCCCAGTCCCTTGGCACACAAGATATGGGGGAGGGGCCCTTTAGTCCCAAGTCCAATACTTAACCCAGCTAATACTCTGCCTCCCTGAACCTTCCCTACATCAGGCCTCAGCTTAGGCCCCTGTGCCCCAGAACCCCCTATACAACCCCAGGTCCCAGGGTCCAGCCCAAGGCTCCACCAAGCCCAAACCCCCATGCTGCTCACAGAATTAGCTGGACACAAGTCCCTTCTCTCCATCACAGGGATCTCCTAAGGGAAGGGTCTCCCTATGGGCAGCAGCCAGGCTGCCAACATGAACAGCATAAGTGAGTGATACTAGCCTGCGTGGCAGTGCCAGGACTCACCCGTCCCCTGTGCCCTGCCACCCAGCCACCCGGCCACCTGTCCAGTGCCTGACTGGGCCCATCACGGCTCAGTTCATGGCCAGTGGAAAGGTGGGCAGGGCAGGCCCCAAGACAGAGTGTGCCTACCTCCAATTCTCCCCGAGGCTCCTCTTACGAGTGGCCTCACAACCACTCTCATTTGAGGAAACTGAGGTCCTGAACCCAAACTTAACACCCCCCCCTAAAAGCAGCTGGGCCCGTCCTCAACCTGTGCCCTGGCTGGGGGCACTCACCATCCTCGATGACGACTTTGATGAGCCGGACAGAGCCAGCCCGTGCCTTGGCAAAGAATTCCTTCAGCTCCTCTGTGGCTACAAGAACAAGAAACATGGTAAGCAGTGAGCAGGAAGAGTGGACTCAGTGAGCCAAGGCCTGCTCTGTCCTGTGGGGTCTGGTGGCTGCACTGAGAACAAGATTAAATACGTTCCCCCATGTGACTGGGAACCTGAGATGGCCACTGAAGACAAGCTCCCAAATTTAGCCAGCAGAAGTGGAAGCGGGTGGCCTGCCGGCTGGGACAGCACCAGTGACAGGGAGTGGCGGGCAGGAATGGCACTGCCCATGGGAAGACAGGCCAGGCTCCTGGGTAAGCTGGACCATGAGAGTGGATGAAGGGCCCTATGAAGTCCAGGCAGTGGGTTGACCTCAGATACTCCTAGCATTGTCACATCCATTAACAAAGGAACACAGACAAACACCCCTGCTGCACACCGACCACTGTGTCCACTCACACATGCACATGCTGTTTGTGCCAATGCATGCTAAATGCTGCACGTGTGGATCTAAAATGCATGCAAGATAGACAGGAGCATAAATACAAACACCTCAGGCTAGAAGACACACTCAACTGGTCAAACATAAGTAGACACACACGTTTAGACAGGTAAACACACACAGATAAATCCCTGGCTTGCTAATAAACACATTGATCGGCAGCTGAAGGGCTTGCTAGGACATCTGCCCAGGCCAGCGGACACCCAGAGGATATGACACGCACGATATACTGCCTCAGCCCCCAGCCCGGCTTTGCACACCGAGGCCCTGAGGTGCTACCCTCAGAGCTGCCCTGCCAGAGAGCAACATGCCTTTAGCCCTCAGGCACCAGGGAAGGTTTCCTGGAGGAGTGGTGCCAGGAAAAAGACTCCACCTTGGGCCTTGGGCTCCACAGCTGAAAGATGACAGCCAGTGACCAAGGACTTCTGTCCAAGGTGAGGATCACAGCTGGAGCTAGGGAGCTATAGATGGTCTCAGATCTGCTACTGGTAGTAGACAGGGAAACTGGAGTGAAAGGCCTACCTGGGTCTCTGGGTGAGCAGGAGCACACCAGCCTGACCTTGAGGCTGCCCAGGGGTACGGAGAATCCCAGCAGGAACACAGCAGGAGGGCTGAGGTCAGAGAGTATTTATAGGGCCTGGATGGGGCAGCTCAGGGGGGGGGGCTCTAGGAAAAATGCACTCTAGCCATGTCCTCAAGTGCCCCCCACAGTGACCCTGTGCCAGAGCCCTCAGGCTGTGCTCCACCCTCCAAGGCTACTGGCCTGTGCAGGGCCCAAGCGACCCCAGCAGGCTCACACAAGAGGACACAGCCCTCTGGGCCAGGACAGAACTTCCCCCCAGCAGACCCCAAGCAGGTCCCGGTGAGTGTCAAGCCTCTGGGGGTTCCACTTCTCCCTTAGCTGTGTGACCCCTGGGGTCTCTGACCCTCCGCCTAACCTCTACAGGGAGGAAATAGCCCGAACTCCAGGGGCTGTGGTGAGAAGAGGGTGAAGTGCCCAGGTATGGGCCTCTCTTGATGGATGACTTGATGAGGGTGGGGGCATGCTGCGCTCAGCGGCCTTTTCTACCTGATCAGCTCTTGGGAGAGGGACCAGGAAGCTCTCCTGAGGGAGAGACTGATGAGCTCTTTCTCCTGTTCCCAGAGTAAACTGACACCCAAGCTGGAGAAGACACTTCCCAGCCTACCCCAATGCCTCTACAGCCACCATCAATAATCCAGAAGCCAGGCCTGGGACACCTGAGCCTATGTCATCAAAGATTCATGACCTCCCCCCAGCTGGCCCACCCTCCCAAGTTCAGTGGGCCTCAGGTTACAGTCCCTCCCCAGCCCTGCACTGAAGTCAGCAGCCTTTTACCGATGGCCAAGACAGGGCTGGCCCCTGGTGCTCCATGGTGAACCCCCTGACACCTTTCCAGACCTGAAACAGGAAGGCGGGCTTGCGCACAGGCAGAAAGCTGGGGGGGGGGGTCAGCCCAGCCCCCACTGTTCTTTCAGCCAGGCCTGTCAGAGGAAAGAGCAGTGCCTAACTTCCCCAGGAGCTCCTCCCAGCTAGAGACCCAGAAGCTGTCACCAGACCAAGGGGAAGGAAGGGGCAGGCCCTACAGCAGTTTTCCCCTGCGGGGCTGAGGGATGAAGCCCCCCTCCAGCAGCTTCCCTGGAGTGGTTCCTGGTCCTGCAGGGTGGAGGTAGGAGCAGGGGCGGGGCTGGGGAAATCCTCTTTGGGTGGTGTAGCCACTGAGTGGCCACAACCACAAGCTGGCATCCAGGGATCCAGGCGGTCAGGCAGATCGATGGTGAAAGCCCCAGGTGGGGGTGTGGTGGCATAGAGGCTGATGGCAAAACCACCAGGCTGCCCATGCAACCGGTTGAGGCCTTCCCCAGGCTAGGTGGCCCTCCCAGGCCAGTGACAGATGGGACCCTGAGGCCTGTGAGGGCCAGCACACCTGGCTCCCAATCATTACTTTTCTCTCAGCCTGTCCAACTGGGGTCCCTGGGAGAGGGGCTGTGTGTGACGCACTGGGGTGAAGGAGCTCCCTGGAGATGAGGGTGGGGTGGGAGCTGGCTTGGATTCTCTAGGGGCCTCCCCAACTAAGCCCTTATCAAGACCCTCTTTCCTGCTTCCAGCCTGGAGCTGAGACTTTCGAACCCTGGCTGCAGCAGACTCAGGAGATAACAGTGGAAAAGGGGAGGGAGGTCAGAGGTCAAGGTCATGTTGGCACTCCCCATGCACCTCAGAGGGCTCAATCCTAGGTTTCTCCCAGCTGGCCCTCAGGAGCGCGACGGTCCCCAGAAGAGTGAAGGTCCCGACGCTCTCCTTGCATACGCACAAGCCCATAAAAGTCAGAAGGCACATCCCGTGCATGCATCCATGGTAACGAACGCACGCTGAGATGCACCCCAACTGTGCACACAGAGACACCCACAGACATGTGCGCACTGCCACACGGTGATGTCTAAGATGGTCCCATGCCACCTACGAGTGCAAACAGATACCCGTTCATACACATGAATGACTCTGGATGTGTACGAGCAAGTCACATCCAGATGTGCGCATCTGGGTACGCCTACCCCAAGAAGGAAACGACAGAACACCAGAGGGGCACCTACAGGCACATCCACCCCCGGACGGGTACACCAATACTTCCACCCTAGCTATGCTCGAACGTGCGCGCCCACTCCTGGCTGTGCACGGCACTCCCCGTGATGTGCCCACCCCAGGCGACTGGCGGCTACAGAGAACAGGAAGCTTCCTCCCCGCTAATGCGAGGAGGAGGAAGGGGCCGAGAGCCGAGCCCTGGGCCCCCGCCCGCCTGCCATCACTCTCACCGTGGATGCCCGTCTGATGCGCCATGGCTCGGCGACCCGCTCGCCCACGCCGACGGAGCCTCTTGGCACTGGCCGGGCTACACTCGCTGGACCGGTAGGCAGAGGATGTGGTGGCGGCCGGCGAGCCTCGCGCAGCTTCCCGGGCGGTGCCGCAGGACCCACCCCCAGCGGCGCCCCGCCCCCGACGGACACGGCGGGAGGGGCGGGGCTCAGGCGGCGCGTGCGTAGTGGCTCTTGGGCGGACTCGAAGGGGTTTGTGGCTGGCTTTTAGGTCTTGCACGCTCTGCGGGTGGGAAGAAGTCCTGTGTGCAGCTGGTGGGGCTGGGGCACACTGCGTGGGCGTTGGAACGTCCGGGTCCTGGTTTTCTATGTGTGCGGCAGGCGCGAGACTGTGCGGGCCTGCTAGCTTTGCGCGCAGGGGCGGACCTGCATTTACCCCTGTGCGGAACAGGAAGGGGCTGTGGACGCGGGTGGGCGTGCGTGCTTGTGCGGGCTGGGCGAGGGGGGTGCCTCAAGGAGTGTTTCCGTAGCTCCTTTCACTGGGATCTGGGCATATCAGGAGTAGGGTGGAGTTCACACTGCCCTGCCAGGCAGCCAACAGATGAACAGTATTTCCACCCAGAGAATATGAGCAACCGTTTGAAGGAAGCGAAGCGAAAATTTGGCGGGACCGAATGGGGTAACCAGCTGAGCAGAAGGGAAAGTTCTGCGACGAGGGAATTACATGTGTAAAGGCCTAGAGGTTGAAGGAAGGCCAGAAGTTTGTGAGTCTGAAGAGCTTCCTAGCTCTGAATAGATTTGTGACCAAACCTAGCAGCCTTGTGTTCCTTGTATGAGCACGTACATGCTGCTACTAGCAGAGTCACCGTCCCGTCAGTCCCTGCCCAGGGACTTGATAGGAAGATTGGAACGGGAGCTGCCTTTGGGGGCTGGGATTTCTGAGACATGATGATGGAGTTTGTGGCCTGCCTGACACCTGGCTCAAGGCTGTGTCACACACTTGTTTTGATTTTTAGAGATAGGATCTATGTACCCTAGTGCGGCCTCAAACTCCGGACTATCTTCCTGCCTCAGCCTCCCGAGTGCTGGGATTACAGGCATTCGGCAGTACACCTAACTTGTGTCACACGCTTTTAAGACACTGGGTACATTAATCATGATGACAGCCCCTGAGTGTCACAGTTTCCATCCTACAATTGAACAGCCCGAGGTTTGCAGAGGTCAAGCATTTGGTTACATGGTAATGTCTACCCAACAACCTCAACTTCCTTTACTCAAGAAATTATGACACAAGGGGGAAGTCTTGTTGAGCAGTGGCCCTTGTCTCTTCCATCCATCTCTCGATGCTCAGGGAAGAGGATTTAACCAGAAAAGGGGCTCTCCTCAAGTACTGGGGTTTGAATGCTGGGCTAAGCTTCATTCAGGTCCTGGGAGATGGGCAAGAAGCCCGAGGGCCAGCGAGTATCAAAAGACTCCACCTCCTCTGAGATCTGGTTTCAGGCAGAAAGATGAGCAAGCTCTTCAGATGAGTCCAGGGCCGAGCACAGGCTCTGGGTGGTGGGTGCACAGTTGTGCCCTGGCAGCCACCGCTATACTTCCTGTTTCTATGGATTTACTTATTCTGGATGTTGCATACAAAGTGTGCGCTTCCTTGTCTGGCAGCTTTCTCCTAGCATACTGCTTTTGAGATTTGTCCATGCTTTAGCACAAATTGGTACTTCATTCCTTTTGATGGCAGAATGAGATTCCATTGAGGACACAGTCTATACCACAATGTGTCCATTCATCTACTGACCAACATGGTTTATTTTTACCTTTTGGCTTTTGTGAATAGTGCTGCTATGAGCACTGGATGCTCCTGGCCCCAAAATTCCTTATTAGGAATGGATCCCACCAATATGTACACATACAAAAAACTGGAAAGCACCAGGCTTATAGCTCTATAGCTCAGTGGCATAAACGCCTGCCTGGCAAGTGCAAGGTCCTGAGTTCAATTCCTGGTACAAAAAAAAAAAAAAACAACTCAAAAAACTGGAAAGCAAAACACTGAACAGTCTAAAAGTCCATCACTGGGGCCTAACTATATAAAGTCCATGCCCTTGCAGAGAAAAACAAAGAACAAGGTCGTTTATTTGACTCATGCAGATATTCAAAGGGACCTTACATGAAACATCTAGATGCAAAATACACCCTAGATTATTATGTGTTTAATGTGGAATAAGAGATTTTACACACCGTGGGGTTTTTTTCTTGAATTTTAAGAATACCCTTGACATCTCTGAAAAGAGCCCTAAAAAATTACTAATATTGTGTCTCTAGTAAGAACAACTGCCTAGCTAGAGAATGGCTGGTAGGGGAGACCTGCTGCTAGATATACTTTTTACCTTTTGAATTTTGAGTCATGTGAAAATACTAAGTTAAAAAAAGTAAACCCAAGCTGAATGTAGTGGGCACACCTGTAATCTCAGCACTTGGGAGGCTGAGGTAGGAGGTTTGCTATGAGTTTGAGGCCAGCCTGAACTACACAGTAGACCCTGTGTAAAACCAAAAGAAAATTCTCTTGTTAGATAGCAGATATGTAGCTAAATTGAAGCCATTTTCATTGTACAGTTAAAACTGTAGCTGGGCATGTTGGCACATGCCTGTAATCCCAGCACTTGGGAGGCTGAGGCAGGAAGATCACTGTGAGTTTGAGACCAGCCTGGGCTACAAAGTGAGCTGAAGGGCAGCATGAGCTGCACAGTGAGACCCTGTCTCAAAAAGACAAAAAAAAAAAAAGTTAAAACTATAGAATAAGGGCCAGGGACATAGCTCAGGGGCACAGTCTGCCTGGCAAGCATGAGGCCTTCAGTTCGATTTCTAGTACCAAAACAATAACCACAAAAACCTGTAGAATAAAACCTTTTTCCTTTTTCTTGGCCTGCACCTCCCTGGCTATCCATCCCCTTCCATCCCTAACACTGGTGAGAATCTTCTGGCCAAGAGGAGGCAGTGTAGGGATCACTGGAGCATTTGGGAGAAGTGAGTCATTGGGGAGTGAGGGCTTATATGGCCCCGATAGGGTTTACTTCAAGAAAAAAGGCTGGGTGTGATGGCTTATGCCTGTAATCCTAGTACTTGGGAGGCTGAGGCAGGAGGATTCCCATGAGTTTGAGGCCAGGTTGGGCTACCTGGTGAGTTTAAGTCCAGCCTGAACTATGTGGACAAACCCTGTCTCAAAAAAAAAAAGAAAAATCCATCCCTAGAAAATCTCATCTGTAATTTCAAATAACAGAGAAAGAAGAACCTGGAAGTTTCTATAAAGAGATAAGACAAACGTAGGCCGATCTAAAGATTGAGAGGGCAACTGAGTGCAGTGGCAAATACCTGTAATCACAGTACTCTGGGAGGCTGAGGCAGGAAGATTTAAAGTTCGAGCTTAGCCTGGGCAATTTAGTGAAAAAAAAAAAAAAGGTTGGGAACATAGTTCAGTTCAAAAGCCCTGGGTTCAATCTTTGCAAATATGGAGGAGGCACCACAATGGCAGAATGGTAAGCAGTGGAGAAAGAGTCTCTCTGAGTGTTGCTGCCCAGGTGCAGTAATATAGCAATGTGAAGAAGACAAGAGGGAACGAAGTGGGTCCTCTGGAACCAGGAAGGAGCTCAGGCTTGAACTGAAGCTCATAGAGAGAGCGAAGGGAAAAACTTCAGTGAAGAGGACAGAGGTAGCTGGAGGTCCCTTCTCCCTGAGATGGGACTCACTGCATGAGAGAAATGATTCACGAGAGAAGTGATTCCACAGAGAGACGCTGCAGTGGAGGGGACCAGTGGATGTGAAGGACTGCACTAGCTTGTGGTGAGTGCTGAGGGCTCAGTCATCCCTCGAGAGACAGCAATTGGCTGGGAGCCATCTTGGAGAGGGGTTGGCTAAGCTAGAACTTAAGAGTGGCTGCCAGCTCCATCTAGCAGCTCCCAGCTGGGCTTGGGCCCATGGAAGGTGTGCTGACAGCTGCAGGCTGAATGAATCTGGTTTCAACCAGATGGTGCAGGCTAACTGAGATTATCCACTATCTTGCCAAAAAGCTACTGCTGGTTTGCTGGGATAGATCAACATGGATCACAACTCTGTCTCCACATACTGTCTACAGAGACAACAGAGACAAAGCAGAAAGTGTACTTTTTTCATTCTCTCTCATTTGTTTTTTGTTGTGGTTTTGCTTTTTTGCTTTTGCTTTTGTTTTTTTCCCCACTGTTTGATCTTGTGTTTATGAGTGTGAATGTGGTTTCTAGCTTCTCTGTGGTTGCGATTCTGTTCTGTTCTTCTTTTATCTCTTCCCTCTCTCTTTCCCTCCAATCTTCTGCACCAGTTTCCCAGACTTGGCATGATCCTCCTTTATCCTCCACTTACATCTAACTTCTTCCCCCTATTGAAAAAAGCTGCGTTTTTCCCTAACCCCTTTTAAATTTTAAACTCTGAGGGTAAAATTAACATGTTAAGGATCTATACACTGCATATAACTTTATGGTTTGTATCAAATTTTGTTATGTAACTACAAATCTAGCTCATACAGTTAAAGGTGACAAATTAATCATTAGCTATTTGTCATTTTTTTGGATGTGATTGTTGCTACTGTTATTGCTGATGGTACTACTTTAGCCAAAAATGACAATTATTCTAAACAGCTATTCTTCTTGGTATTCCAAGACTGAGATTCACTAAAGGTCACAGAAAATACTGTGGCACAGTGCCAAAGAACCAGGGGCTGAGCCAAATAGGCAGCAACTTCTCATCCCCAACAAATTGAAGACATAGGATATTGCGAGAGACTCAAAATCCCCAAACCAGCCTACACCTGGAAGATACTTCAGAGAAGTAATCATTTCCTAAGGGTTCTAAATATTAGCAATAAAGCAACCCACCATAGGCAATTTACAAGCATCACTCTAGGAATTAAACTAAAAAGGAAAAGAAAGTGAGAATACAACTGAAGAAGGTGCAACCTCGGACATCCAGTTCACCAAAGGCAACCCAGGGGTCAGTCAGGTGGAGCAATCCAAAAGCCACCCACCTGGCCTCTCTGGAGTGGGAACAACAAAGCAATTGAATGACGCTCTAGAAAAAAATCAAATCAGAAATAATTTCTCAGGTAACTGCAGAGATGGTGCCCACAATGAAAACCATGCTTAATGACTCTAGAGCAGATGCAGACCAAAAAGAAGGGGAGCTTAAGAAAATTATGGAAGCCATGAATGCTTAATATAGGAAGGAAATGGAATCTATAAGGCAGATTCAAGCAGATATCCAGGAGAATAAACATTTCCATTGAAAGTATCCACAGAAGATTAAGCCACTGTGAGGACAGGATCTCAGATAGAGAAGAGAGGCTTGTAGTTAGCGATCATGAAATGAAAGTTTTCTTAAGAGTAGCAGGAGACCATGAGATATCAATCTAGCGGCTGCTAGAAGAACAACACGATTGATTGGAGTCAATGAAAAAGTAGGAGATGGCACAAATGACATAAAAAAAAAATTCACAGATGTCATGGCAGAAAACTTCCCTGGTAGGGAAAAAGAATTGACATACACTAAGTGAGGCATATAGAATGCCAATTAGCCATGATCAACAAAACAAAACAAAACAAAACAAAACAAAACAAAACAACTACAGCCAGGTATATCATAGTTAAGATTCCAGAAATTCAACTCAAGAATAGACTCTTAAAAGCTGTTAGGGAAAAGAAATAAATCACCTATAAAGGAAAGCTCATCACAATCACAGCTGACTTCTCAGCACAAACCCTCAAGTCAAGGAGAGCTTGGAGTGAAGCATT